>PISX010018517.1:0-41547 GCA_004024625.1 Mellivora capensis
TTTTTTTTTTTTTTTTTTTTTTTTTTTTTTTTTTTTTTTTTTTTTTTTTTTTTTTTTTTTTTTTTTTTTTTTTTTTTTTTTTTTTTTTTTTTTTTTTTTTTTTTTTTTTTTTTTTTTTTTTTTTTTTTTTTTTTTTTTTTTTTTTTTTTTTTTTTTTTTTTTTTTTTTTTTTTTTTTTTTCTTTTTTGGCATTGTGCCCTTTTTCTCTCCTTCTGAGACTCCAGTGACAAGAATGCCGGACCTTTCGGTAGACCTTTGTCCCTAAAAGTATTCTTTTTTTCTCTGTTATTCACATTAGGTAATTTCTGTTTGTCTCTCTATAAGCTAACTCTTTCCCCTTGTCAGTTCCATTCTCCTGTTGAATTCATCAAGTAAATACTTAAATTTTTGTTATTGAATTTTTCATTTTGAAATTTCCACCTTGTCCTTCTTCTTTATATCTTCTGTTTTTTATTTCAAGAATGGTTAATCTTGGGGCGCTTGGGTGGCTCAGTTGTTAAACGTTTGCCTTGGGCTCAGGTTGTGATCCCAGGGCCTGCATCCGCCCTCCCTGCCCTCCCTACTCAGCGGGAGGCCTGCTTCTCTCTCTCTCTTTCTCTCTCTCTCTATCTCTCTCACTCCCACTGCTTGTGTTCCCTCTCCCACTGTGTCTCTCTCTGTCAAATAAATAAATTAATTAAATCTTTTTTTTTTTTTTTAAGAAAAAAAGGAATGATTGATCTTACTTCCTTGGAATGTGGCTAAAACAACTACTTTAAGCTTAGTCTGATAATTTTAATATCTAGGTCACATTGGGGTTGATGTCTAGACATTGATTATTTTTTCCTTTCAAATGGTTGACATTTTCCTGGTTCTTTGAATATCAAAGAATGTTGGGTTATAGGCTGAACATTTTGGATCTTATGAGATCCAAGTCTTGTTTAAATTCTATAAAAAATGACAATTTCTTTGTTTATTTTAGCAGTCAATGACCCAGGTAGGCTCAGTTTTTAGTTTTGACTTGCCTCCTATGGGCTGTGATGGCAGTTTGAATTTTCAAAGCATTTGCAGTTCTGTTCAGATCTGTTCTGTGTACCTACCTCCCAAGGGCCAGTCTGGAAGCTGTTTTGTTATTCAGTTCTCCATGCTTTTGGCATGTTGTTAGGGTCATACCCACACATTGCAGTTCAAGATTAAGCCCGGGAGTTTGTAGACAGTTTATGGGATCCCTTTCTTAAGATCCTTCCTTCTCTACAATATCACCAATAGTCCCTAGCTTTCAAGGTCTCCTAATATAGATGATAAAGACATGAAAGGATGTGCAATATTATTTGTTGTCAGGGAAATACAAATTAAAACCACAATGAGATCCCACTGTACACCCACTAGAATATTTAAAGTTAAATATCTGACCAGTTGTATGAGCAGTTTAAGTGAGGATGCAGAGAAACTGGAACATTCATGCATTGCTGGTAGGAATGAGAAATGATAAGCCACTTTGGAAAACAGTTTGACAGTTTCTTATAAAGTTAAACTTACATTTGCTATATAACTCAGCCAAGCCACTCCTAGATATTTAACCAAAAAACATGAAAATATATGCCCACACTAAGGTCTGTGCACAGCTTTATTCACGATCACCAGAAACTGAAAGCAATTCAAATATCCATCACATGTGAAAGGATAAACAAATTGTACTACATCCATGCAAGTGAATACCGAATAATAAAAAGGAGAATTTATATATGCAACAATATGAATGAATCTCAGAAGCATTGTGCTGAGTAAAAGTAGCCTCATACGAAAGGCTTTATACTGCGTGATTTCATTTATATGGCATTCTGGAGAAGGCAAAAATATAGGCAAAGAAATTAGATTAGTGGTTGCCCAAAACCTGGGAGCTGGAGGAAGGGAACTTTTCTAGGATGAGACAAATGTCCTGTATCTTGATTGTGGTGGAGCTTATATGAATGTACACATTGCACTATATACTTAAAAAGGATGACTTTTATAGTATATAAACTATGACTCAATAAACGAGTTAAAAAAAAAACCTCTAAAACAGCATAGCATGTTGGTTAGATTGTCAAAATTGTTTTGAATCAGTTAACTCATACTTGAGTATAGGGAAACTGAGAAACTGTATATTTCAAAGAAGAATAAAGTTTAAAGTATCATGCAAAAAGATTTATCTTTATATGCTTAAAAAAAAATTACATTCAGGGGGCGCCTGGGTGGCTCAATGGGTTAAGCCGCTGCCTTCGGCTTTGGTCATGATTTCAGGGTCCTGGGATCGAGTCCCGCGTCAGGCTCTCTGCTCAGCAAGGAGCCTGCTTCTCTCTCTCTCTCTCTCTACCTGCCTCTCTGTCTACTTGTGATCTCTCTCTGCCAAATAAATAAAATCTTTAAAAAAAATTACATTCAGTTAGCCACTGTATAGTACATGATTAGTCCTTGATGCTGTGTTCAGTGATTCATTAGTTAAGTGTAACACCCAGTGCTCATCACAGCATGTGCCCTCCTCAATACCCATCACCCTGTATATGCTGTTTTATAACCATTTTTGTTATTATATGGTAAATATCACGCCCACAAATGTGTGTCCACAATACCTTAAATAATTGCACAGTAGCCCATTTTATATAATTGTAAACTGATCCCCCATTTTTGGATAGTCAGGTATTTTTCAGTTTTATTCTCTTTCAGTTTAAACATTATAGTCCTCTTCTTTGTAGCTATTACCTTGGAATAAGTTCCTGGAAAAGAAATTTCTCTGTTAAGGTCATGCCAAAGATGTCATACACATAATTATTAAATTGTTACCCAGGAGTGTTCTATACTCTCTTATTTTATGGGGGGTTTTTCTTAGTCTCTTTTAAAATTTTTTTAAGGTAGTTTTTTGATCAACAAATATTTTACAATTGTTAATAGTTAAATCTATTGTTTTTTTTCCTTTTATGCCTTCATACTACTTTGCTGCCAAACTTAGATTCTTCTCATCCCGAGAGTACAAAAATACTCATGTTGAGTTCCAGTTTTGTTTACAGTTTCATTTTTACATCAAATTCCATATGGATTTAAGTTTATTTGGTATGATAGGAGGTAAAGCTCACCTGTGTTTTTATCACACAGTTACCAGCTGTTCATGCAACAATTACTGACTAATTCATTCCCCCTTGATTTTATTTCCAATATTTACATGGCTTCCTATTAAGTAGGGTCTTATCAAAGGAAAATTTGTGGAATACATGCCAAGATTTAATGAATATTTTGTATTTCCACTAGATTCTATGCTGTAAAACTATGATTAACTCCATAAAGTGTGTTACATTTAGGTACACTCTTCACTGTAATATTTTCTCAAATCTATAGGACCTACAAAAAGAGTTTTGTCTCCATGAATCTGACCTTTAGTTTTAGATTGTAGAGTTATTAAAAAAAAAAAAATCACTACAGTGTGTGATCTGTGGGGCTAGAGTCCACTGAATGTAATTTCTTCTCTTAAAGTCTTATTTTAGAAGACTTCTATCCTTCCTCTCTTCCCCTACCCTGGGAATATATTTCTATGTGTCATTGATTGGCACTGGCTAGCTATAGTACTATTAAAGTTTAAAAAGCTGATTAGATAATACTCCAAAATATTACTGTAAACTTGGTCTTCGTGTTGCTCTTAGCTAGTGTTTCTTAAATTGCTACTTAAGTAAGACAATTAAGGGACAGACAAAAGAATGCCAGAACTCCAGACTGGTGATTATAGTGTTGTAAGCCGTCTACTTCTCTACCTTCTGTCATAATTAAAGTATGAATTGGCCGTGTTTGCAATTCAACACAGCTATTAAGTTTTACATATGCAAAAAAACATGAGCTCACACATGCCTTGCTCTGAAATTATTATTTTTATGTGTTCTGTGTTCTGCTTCCTCACCAAGACTCTAGACTACGAATAAAGGTATGTCTCTTATTTATAAATCCCTATAATCTTAGTATAAAATCCCAAACACAATGACCATTTTGTTATGACCAATATAGTAGTAAAAATTGGAAAAGATTAATAAATATTATGTATCATGAATAGTATGTATATGTCCACATGTGTACATACAGGTGAGAGTTAAACAAAGATGATCATAGATGCCAGACCCAAAGTTCATACCAAGATGCTGGACAATAAGAGAAGGTCAAAAGATGGATACCTTGCCTTCTAAGAAGAATATTAAGACCAAGTTACTGGGCTTTTGGTGGTTATAAACTTACATATATTCTGGGAAGACAAAGTCGTTGACATCCCTATATAGATGTTCAATGGGCATCTCAAATTTAATACATTCAAAACAGTTAATTACCTACTTAGTTTCATTCTTTTAACAGATATTTCCTGAAGGGCTACTGTGTGCCAGGTACCGTCTGGTGCTTGGAATATCCATCAGTGGGTGTAGTAGATATCTCTGCCCCTGTGTTGCTTATAATCTAGGCGAGAGAAATAGGCAGTAAATAATAAACTTAATAGGTAATTGCTAAGTACTGTAGAAAAAAGAAAAAGTATAAGAACGAGTGAATTGTGAGTGTTGGTGGGATGGGCTTGGGGATAATGGTGGGGAGAAGCAAGTAGCAACTTTAAATGGGGAAGTCAAGTTGAAATTGGAGCAAAGAGCTGGAGGTGAGGGAATTAGTCAAGCAGGGATATCTGGGAGAAGAGCATACCAGGCAGAGAGAGTAGCTAGAGCAAAGACCTGAAGTCAGGAGGTACCCAGTGTATCCAGTGAACTGCAGGGAGGCCATTGTGGCAGATGCAGAGCCAGTGATGGAGAGAGTATGAAAGAAGGTTAAAGGGGGAAGGGAAATGGTAGAAGATAAATCACATGGGGCCTTAGGCCTCTGTAAAGACTTTGGCTTTTAGTCTGAGTGAAAAAGGGAGTCATCATACAGAAGAGTAACATCTGACTTAACATTTTAACAGAATTAGTTTCACATCTCTGTTGAGAAATGAATATAGAAGGGCAAGGGCAGGTACAGGGAGAACTGTTAAGAGTGATTGAAGAAATTCAGGCAGAGAAAGTATGGTGGCTTGTACAAGGGCAGCAGCCATGGAGGTGAGGAGAAATCTTTGGATTCTGGATTTTTCAGTTAGAGCCACCATGAGTTTCTGATGCTTTAGATTGGAATGTGACTCCAAGGGCCTGAGCAGCTGGAAGAATGGAAGTGCCATTAGCCATGATAGGAGAGATTGCAGGTGGAGCAAGTTTGGAGAAGATGAAGATACGTTAAGTTTATGATATGCAAGTAGAGATGTTGAATAGGCAATTGGATGTACAAGTCTGGAGTCTGGGAAAGAGGTCTTCGCTAGAGATAGAAATTTGAGAGTTGTCAGCATGTAGATAATATTTAAACCATGAGACATCAAGGGAATAAATAAGAGAAGAGGACCAAAGACAGAGCTTAGGCATGTCATAGCTTTTACCTTTGTTCTTCTCCTTTCAGATAGTTAATGGCACTACTATCTTCCTAGTTTCTCTAGCTAAAAATCTAAAAGTCATCCTTGATTCTGTATAAACAAATCCTTTCTAAATCCAGATCTGTCTGCTTCATCTCCCCTACCAACAGAAATCTTAATTATGATCCAAGCCATCATTTTTTTCTAATTCTTCACTCTGCTTCCCCTTTTACCCCTCATCCCCCAGTCATTCTCCACCCAGCAGTCAGAATGATCTTTGAAAAAGGCAATTCATGGGACACCTGGGTGGGTCAGTTAGTTAAGTGTTCAGCTTTCGATTTCAGCTCAGGTCTTGGGCATGGAGCCTACTTTTTTTTTTTTTTAAAGGCAATTCAGATTATATCACACCTCTGTTCACAACCCTCCAATGTCCTGTATGGCAAGGGAAGCAATCAACAGAGTAAAAAAGCAGCCTGTGGAAAATATTTGTGAACCATATATCTGATAAAGGGTTAATATTTAGAATATGTAAAAAAACTCCTACAACTCAAACCTCTCAAGTAATCTGATTAAAAGTGGGCAAAGGACTTGAATAGGCATTTCTTCAAAGAATATACAAATGGCCAACATATATATGGAAAGATGTTCAATATCACTAATCATCAGGGAAAAGCAAATCATAACATCAATGACTTATCACTTTATACTCCTTTGGGATGGTCAATCTAAAAAAAAAATAGCAAGTGTTGGTAGGGATGTGGAGAATTTGGAACCCTTTGCGTGGTTGTGGGAATATAAAAATAGTGTAGCTACTATAGGAAACAGTATGGAGCTTCCTCAGTTAGAAATAGAATTACCATATGATTCAGCAGTTCTGCTTCTGAATTTATATACAAAAGAATTGAAGCAGGATCATGAAAAGATATTTGCACATTGAGGTTCACTGCAGCATTATTTACAATTGCCAAGAGACAGCCTAAATGTCCATTGACATTTGGATAAAGAAAATGTGGTATACACATATAGTAGAATATCATTGTGCCCCAAAAAGGAAGAAAGCATGTCTGATAAAGGACTGTGATCTAAAATACATGAAGTACTCTTAAAACTCAACAGCAAAAAATAACCTGATTAAAAAGTGGGCCACAGACCTTAACAGACACCTTACCAAAGAAGTTACACAGGTGACAGGGGCCCATGAGTGGCTTAGTCAGTTGAACATCTGACTCTTGATTTTGGCTCAGGTCATGATCTCAGGGTTTGGGGAATTGAGCCCTGCATCGGGCTCTGTGCTCAGCACAGAGTCTGCTTGTCCCTCGCCCTCTGCTCCTCCACCCACTTGCTCTCTCTCTCTCTCTCAAGTTAATAAATAAAATCTTTAAATAAAAAGAGTTATACAGGTGGCAAACAAAGAAAGATGCGGGGCGCCTGGATGGCTGTCAGTTAAGCGTCTGCCTTCTGCTCAGGTTGTGATCCAGGGTCCTGAATGAAGCCCTGCATTGCATCGGGCTCCCTGCCCAGCAGAGAGTCTGCTTCTCCCTCTGACCCTCTCCCCACTCGTGCGTTCTCTCTCTCTCTCTCTCAAATAAATCAATAAAGTTAAAAAAAAAAGAAAAAAGATGCTCCACATTGCTTGTCATCAGGGAAATGCAAATTAAAGCAACAAGTTACGGGCTCCTGGGTGTCTCAGTTGGTTAAGCAACGGCCTTTGGCTCAGATCATGATCCTGGAGTCCCAGGATCGAGTCCCAGGATTGAGTCCCACATCGGGCTCCCAACCCAGCAGGGGGTCTGCATCTCCCTCTAACTCTACCCCCTCTGTGCTCTCTCTCTCAAATAAATAAATAAAATCTTAAAAAAATAAAATAAAGCAACAAGTTACAACTTTTTACCTACCAGAATGGTCAAAATCCAGAACACTGGCAACAAATGCTGATGAAAATATTGAGCAACAGGAACTCTCTTTCATTGGTGGTAGGGGAATGCAAAACGGTGCAACCACTTTGGAAAACAGTTTGGTGGTTTCTTAAAAAACCGAACATACTCTTACTATATGATCTAACAGCTATGCTCCTTGTATTTACCCAAAGGAGTTGAAAACATATGTCCACACAAAAATCTGCATATAGATGTTTATAGTGGGTTAATTCATAATTGTCAAAACTTGGAAGCAACCAACACATACCTACCCGTAGGTAAACGGGTAAGTTAAACTGTGGTACAGCCAGACAATGGCGTATCATTTAGCACTAAAAAGAAAACTATCAAGTCATGGAAAGACATGGAGGAACTTTACCTATTACTAAATGAAAGAAACCAATCTGAAAAGGCCTATATACTGTGCTATCCCAACTCTGTGACATTCTGGAAAAAGCCAAGGCATATGGAAATAATAAAAAGAGTAGTGGTTGCCAAAGGTTAGGGAGGGAAAGGGCTTAGTAGGTGGGGCACGGTGGATTTTTAGGGCAGTGAAACTGTATGATACTGTAATGGTAGAAACATGGAAGATCTCTGTACCTTCTCAATTTTGCTATGAACCTAAACTTACCTTAAAAAATAAAATTTATTTAAAAAATTAAGTGACAGGAATGGTAAGATAATAAGCTTTCTACAGAACGAGTATGTGGGCTTATCTGGGTGTAGAAGTGGTGGAAGTGGTCAGCTGTGGATGCTTATTCCCCTTTTTACTTCCCTCTTCCATTGAACACATTTTGAAAGGGTTTGTTATGTCTCACCCTCTCCCCCCTCCCCTGATTTGTGCAGCTGCATCACCTTAGATTTTGCTTTTTTTTTTTCCTCTTGTTACCTTCTTGATAAAGGGAAGTACAGTTAGAATAGTAGGCACTTAATAATGCTGTGGCATGAACATCCTTCACAACTTTAAGATCATGTATACCTTTCATGCTCATGCCGTCAAAAATCTTAACCTCTGTCTATCCTACTTCTTATATTTGTAAAATGGGTGAAATAATACCTATCTTATACACTTGTAAAGATTAAATGTTAATATTCTTAAAGCTCGTAGGACAGGTCTGGCATATGGTAAAGACCCAAATGTAGAGCTGTTATCATTATACTGTTGTTATTAACTGGTGTGTTTGTGCTCTTCTTAACTGTTCATCCTGTCAAATACATTGCCTTTATGTATATTCCTTTTCAGCATATATTCCTTTAACCTTCCTTCTTAGTCTCCTCTGTAATCCAAGAGCCTTCCCCGGTTTCAAACAATGTTTTGAAAAGAAAATTTATAGATGCAGAGATGACCGATTTAATTTGTTTGGTCTTTCGGAGAATAAACATTTTTTCCCTTATGTTACAGGTGGTATGCAAGATTACAATTATGTATGGGCCAACTGTTTTGAGATCACATTAGAACTATCTTGTTGCAAGTACCCACCTGCTTCTCAGCTTCGACAAGAATGGGAGAACAATCGTGAGTCTTTGATCACATTGATTGAAAAGGTAAAAGTAGCTGACTGGAAGGTTGGGGAATAGAAATAGCAGATGATATAAGGGAGAAATTCAGCTGCACTGGAGTAACAATCTTTAACAGTTCTTTTCCTCTGGAGGGCTTTCTCTGATTGTCTTAGAACACTTTATAGACTGAAATAATCAGCCAAACTTGTACTGTCAGGTTCTTACAATGTCATGTGATCATATTTGCTAGAGAGCCTTTACTACTATATGAACCATGGACATCAGTTTAATTTAAATATCAGGCAGGGTAATATACTATTGAATATACCAGAAATTATTACTTAATGAAAAATTATTACTTGTTGAGAAAATTAGAAGTCTCGTTTGGAGGAGAGGGAATTTCGAAAGCATATTACTACTCTACATGTCAGACGTGTTAAGTGTAAGGGGCAATATTTTTTGTCTATATTCTATTTTCACTTGGAGGCATTAAAATATTTCAGCAAACTAGAGATGCGACCTTATTTATTTTTTTTAGAAATTCTAGCATCAATGCAGAGAGAGGTGATGTTCTCTTGCCTTCCAAATTGTCTTTGAGCCGTCTACTTTGATTCATGTTTTTTTAGGTTCACATTGGAGTTAAAGGATTTGTTAAAGATTCAGTAACGGGATCTGGTTTAGAGAATGCAACCATCTCAGTAGCTGGTATTAATCATAATATCACAACAGGCAGATTTGGTGATTTCCACAGATTACTTGTTCCTGGAACTTACAACATTACAGCTATTTCAACTGGGTAAGAATTTAGAATCTGAAAATAGCAAGCCTCTGTTTATAGCTAAGAGAGAAATACAGTCTAGGAAACATTATTTACTGTACCTGGCTTTTATTTTTTCCTTTTTTTTCTGATTTTTTCCCTTTTACGGCGAAAAAATAGTATTGTGGAGTCTTGGGACATAGTCTATCAGTATAACTGGAAATGAAGCATAATTGTAAAATTTTGAGGAAGGACAGTTTTAAAAACTTAAAAAGATGGTCAGCTGTATAAAGCATTGCCTCGAAGCTAACTGAGTACCAGAATAGAAAAAACTCAGAGGTCTGGGAAAGACATTTTAAAAAGTTGCCCTAACATAAGCTTTCTAATATATGAAATTAATGGTTTCTTACCTCCCCCTACACCTTTCAGGAATCTCAGTTTTCTAAGGATTTAATTGAAAATGTTTCATTTAATTTTGAGCTTTTCTATTTGGGAAAGTAGTTGGAATGTCAGTGTGATAAGACACAGCAAAGGATTGAATGGTTTATCCCTTCTTTGAGTACTGTAGCAATTGTTATGGTGGGTCAGTGACCTCCATCTTTCATATTATTCTTTCCTTTGCATGTAATTTTTGGTAAGCATTCTAATATGTGGAACTGAGAAGACGGTAAGAGAAGTAGTTTTTTAAAGACTTAATCTGGGATTCTCTGAGATCATGTCATAAAAGTCTTGAATTTACCCATTTATCTTTATTAAAGTTTGAGTTTTGATAGAACACCAAGTGTAAGAGTATGAAAAGGCTGTTGTGCTTTTATAATGTTAAAGCCTTGTATGTTTGAATTTAACTCCAAGCCACGTGTTTTTAAAAAAAAAAATTTTTTTTTCAGGTATATGCCACTGACAATTAATAATATAATAGTGAAAGAAGGACCGGCCACAAAGGTGAATTTTTCCCTTCGGCCAACTGTGGCTTCAGTAGTCCCTGACACAACTGAGGTGGTAGTAACTGCTAGCACAGTCACTCTGCTTAATAATCTTCCTGGAACACAGTCCTTCCACCAGCCAATTCAACCAAAGGACTTTCACCACCACCATTTCCCTGATATGGAAATCTTCTTGAGAAGGTTTGCCAATGAATATCCTAACATCACCCGGCTTTATTCATTAGGAAAATCGGTAGAGTCAAGAGAACTTTATGTAATGGAGATATCTGATAACCCAGGTGTCCATGAACCAGGTAATAAGCATGGTCTTATACATAATTTCAGTAGTGCCTTTCAGAGCTACATACCATATTTCTGTGTTTCATCTAGAAAAGTCACCTTAAGTATATGTAACTGGAACAAAGAAAATGTAACCAATCTTTTGCAAGAAAAAAAGAAAATCCATTTCATAATCCATATTAGGCACGGTATTTAATATACTGCATAGATTTTTTCTGCTAATGGTATTTTTATTTTCATATATATGCATGTGTGTGCATGCGTGAGCATGTGCGCACGTGTGTGTGTGTGTGTGTGTGTATGCTTTGAGTCTGTGCAGATGTATATATTAGTAAAGAACCTGCTTTATAAGATACTTTTTCCTGTTTCTTTTGCCAAAATATATCTTTTCTTAAATTTTTGGTTCAAGGTTTTACATATGTTGGGGAAAAAATAGAGTCCATGGTAAAATAAAAAGGAAAATAACTCTGTAATTATTTTGTTTTTAGGTGAACCAGAATTTAAGTACATTGGAAACATGCATGGAAATGAAGTGGTCGGACGGGAACTGCTATTGAACCTCATTGAATACCTTTGTAAGAACTTTGGAACAGACCCTGAAGTGACAGATTTAGTCCGCAGCACTAGAATTCACCTTATGCCTTCCATGAATCCTGATGGGTATGAAAAGGCCCAGGAAGGTAAAGAATAGCTGTCTATTAATGCTTAGCCTTTTTGGTTATCATATAGCATGATTATTTGGGAGTAGAAGAGAATTTGAACTGGTTATTTCCTTGGAATTTATTATTTTGTTCTTATATAATTGTTCTGGCTTTTGTATTATAAGATAGGCTAGTTCGTTCAATAATTATGATATCAGGTTTACATTTAATGGAGTTCTCCACTTCGGTAATGGCTCTTATTTCCTAAAAATAATATAAGATTTTAATAAATTTTTCCATTTTAACAATAATTTTAAATAACTTAATTATTTTACTAATAAGAAATTAACAAATAACTTAATAAAATAAGTTTAATTGCTTTTAAAAATTACCATTACCCAGTAATCTTGTTAAATTACTGTATTGGGAACACTGTCACATAGGTGAAAACTCAACACCAAATCTCTTTTGAAGCCAGTGACTCTATATTGACTCCTAGTTGTACTCCCCCTGCATATTCTAAACCTGCTGAGGTATTGACTTACCATTCCTCTGCCTCCTCTAGGCCAGCCCATATCCCCTCCTGGGCAATGTAGTCAGAAGAGGGTTGGGGGCAAGTTGCTTACAGGGGCCACTTTATGCCGAACACTAGGAGTGTGAGAGTCTGTTTTTTCCCACCCGCGGTTCCGTCCAGGCAATCATACCAGTGAGTAGAGTAGGTACCACCATATGAATATGCAGCCACATGACTCTCACTGACTGAACACTGAGAGAATCAACAAACGAATCAGCAGGTTAATCCATTTTTTTATTATTCAGTGTACTTCACTAAGGACCTTCCTTATTGTCAGCCTCACAAATCCCTCCACATTCCTCGTTTGAGACCTTTGCTGAGAGATAGAACGACTTACTACCAGTGAACCCCCCCAGTAGGTTTTTCTCATTCACTTGCAAATTTTTCTCATTGCTATGATTATAATAGGATTCCCACTACTTATTAAAAAAGAGTAAATTTAAATTCCACCCTTTCTTCATCAGGTTAAACTTCCATCTGTGTCTTGACTGACTACCTTTTTGTGATTACTTTAATGTAAGCATATCAGTTTTCTTCTTTTCATTCGGTCTGTTTCTTTAGGATGTTTAAGTGACGTGTATACCAGTACAACAGAACCTCCCTCTGATCAGTCATGTCCACTCGACATTGTGATCGTGTCAGTGTATGGATTATTGGCAATTGAGCAATACTTTTTTTTGAGCGAGTACTTTAATATAATTTCTGTAGTTGGATTTTTTTCTTCCCCTCAAAGTATGAATAGAGGGCAGAAAAAGGATAATGGTTTCACCTTTCTGGTGAAAAGATCTGGAGAAGATACACTTTTTTAAGGTGCAATACCAAAAAATGTATGTTTTAATCATAGTGTGATTAATCGTAGTGAAGGCTGATGTGTTCACATTTACTTTTAGATTAAGATAGCTGAAATATTATGTGTTGGGTTAAAACGTAAGTGAAACATGGCTTAAATTTAAATACTTTATCATACAGGAGATTCAGTAAGTGTAATTGGCAGAAACAACAGCAACAACTTTGACCTGAACCGAAATTTCCCAGACCAGTTCTTTCAGATCACAGATCCTACCCAACCAGAAACTATTGCTGTAATGAGTTGGATGAAGTCCTATCCGTTTGTACTGTCAGCAAACCTGCATGGAGGTAATAGCAACCTGATATTCCAGTAATTAATTCTTGTTGAGAGCATTTGAAAGTCCTGGTGGAATGTTATCTGTTTATAGTTTCAGGCTATCTTAAAATGGGTATCCTATTACAGATTTTACAGCAGAAAATAATAAAGATCTTTTCTCATTGCTTTTTTAAAAAAAAAATTTCTTTTATTAACATATAATGTATTATTAGCCCCAAGGGTACAGGTCTGTGAATCGCCAGGTTTACACACTTCACAGCACATACCTTCCCCAATGTCCATAACCCAACCACCCTCTCCCTACCCCCATCCCCCGCAACCCTCAGTTTGTTTTATAAGATTAAAAGTCTCTTATGGTTTGTCTCCCTCCCGATCCAATCTTGTCTCATTGCTTTTTAAGCCAATTTCCTATTTTCCCCCCTTTCTTTCCTACTCTTCCCCTCCCCTATCCTCCCTTCTACATTCTTCTCCCTCTCTTTTTCCTCTCTCTTTCCCCTTGTCCCTCTCTCCCTCCTCTGTCCCCCACCCTCACTTAGTTCTTCAAGCATTTTATATGTATCCTTCACATGTGTTTTATATTCATTCCTCTCACTGGGAATTTGGTAACATACTCTCTGTCACTCAGAAAAATTAAACACTAACAGACTGGAAATCTTTAGTCCTATTCTTCACTAGAATTTAATACTCTTTTATGTAAGTTTAGAAGACATTCTCTTATTTTTTTCCTTGCTATGAATTAAACTGTAGCACAATGGCCTCATTCTTCTGTAGTGTTTGGGCGTATACACTTTCATAGAATTCAGCAGGAATTGGTCAGTTGGATAGGATAAGAGGTCAAGATTAAAAATCATCACAATGTTTAACTAGGGCTCTATGAGTAAGAGTGAAAGTGTAAATACCAAAGAGAACTGAAAACATATGTCTACATGTAAACTTGTACATGAATATTCATAGTAGCATTATTCATAATAACCTAAAAGTATAAACAACCCAAATATCCATCATCTGATGAGTGGCCAAATAAAATATAATATACTCATACAATTGATTATTATTTGACTGTGAAAAGCAATGCAGTCCTGATGCATTTTACAACATAAATGAACCTTGAAAATATGCTAAGTGGTAGAAACCAGTCACCAAAAACCATATGTTACATGATTACACTTTATGAAATGTTCAGAGCAGGTAAATGTATAGAGATAGATAACAGATTCATGGTTGCCTCAGGCTATGGTGAATAATGGTGGGAGGAAATGGGAGTGACTGCTAATGGGTACAGGGTTTTCTTTTGGCATGATGAAATGATCTATAATTAGGTAGCAATGATGGTTGTACAACCCTGTGAATGTACTAAACAACATTGAATTATATAATTTAAATGTATGGATTATATGTTACGTGAATTACAGTTGACCCACGAACAACATGAGAGTTAAGGGGGCAAGCCCCTGTGCAGTTGGAAATGCATGTATAACTTTTGACTTCCCCCAGACTTAACTAGGAACAGCCCACTGTTGGCCAGAAGCCTTACTGATAACATCAACAGTTGATTAACATGTATTTTGTATGTGTATTATATACTGTATGCTTAGAATAAAGTAAGCTTGAAAAAAATTTATGTTACCAAGAAAATCATTTTTAGAAATACATTTATTCATTTCTACAAAATCATTAAGAAATACATATATAGTATTGTATTGATAAAAATCTGCATGTAAGTGGATCCATGCAATTCAAGCCCCTGTAATTCAGGGGTCAACTGTTCAGTAAAGCTGGGTTTTTGTGTTGTTTTTGTCTTTGTTTTATTTATTTATTTTTTAAAGATTTTATTTATTTATTTGACAGACAGAGATCACAAGTAGGCAGAGAAGCAGGCAGAGAGAGAGGGAGGGAAGCAGACTCCCTGCTGAGCAGAGAGCCCGATGTGGGACTCGATCCCAAGACCCTGGGATCATGACCTGAGCTGAAAGCAGAGGCTTTAACCCACTGAGCCACCCAGGCACCCTTGTCTTTGTTTTTTTTTGTTTTGTTTTGTTTTGTTTTTTAAAGATTTTATTTATTTATTTGACAAACAGAGATTACAAGTAGGCAAGAGAGGCAGGCAGGGAGAGAGAGGAGGAAGCGGGCTCTCCGCGGAGCAGAGAGCCCGATGTGGGGCTCGATCCCAGGACTCTGGGATAGCGACCTGAGCCGAAAGCAGAGGCTTTAACCCACTGAGCCACCCAGGCGCCCCTACCCTTGTCTTTTTTTTAAAGAGCAAAGGTATTAGCATCAAGGGTAAGGGAAGTAATTAAGTGTGAACATATGTTGGATTATCTAATAAAGTATCAGAGCTGAAATTTGATGGAATATAGATTAACCTGCCATGTTATTTATTTATTTACTTTTTATTCTTTTTACCTGTGATTTTAGAATGACAGTACATACTTATGATGTTTATAATACTAGCTACATTCTAATGAACATAATTTACAGATTGACATATGCGGTATCAAGACTTTGGCATGGTAGGAGATACATCTTCAATCATGTGGACTTGTTTCTTTCCAGGACATATTTTGCTATAAACTTCCCTCTTAGAACCACTTTTGCTGCGTCTCAAAAGGCTTTGAATGAGTGTGTTTTCATTTTCCATTTGTTTCTATGTACTTTTTTTATTTTTCTTTTATTTTCTGATTGACCTATCCATTTTTTAGTAACATGCTATTTAACCTCCATGTATTTGTGGTCTTTCCAGATTTTTTCTTGTGGTTAACTTCTAGTTTCATAGCATTGTGATCAGAAAAGAACCATGGTATGACTTCTGTCTTTTTCAGTTTGTTGAGACTTGCTCTGTGGCTCAATATGTGATCTGTTCTGGAGAGTATAACATGTGCAATTGGAAAGAATGTGTATTCTGCTGTTTTAGGATGAATGTATCTGTTAAATCCAGCTGGTCCAGTGTATCATTCAAAGCCATTGTTTCCTTGTTGATTTTCTGTTTAGATGATCTGTTCATTGATATAAGTGGAGTGTTAAATTCCCCAATTATTATATTATTATCAATTTGTTCCTTTATGTTTATTATTATTTTATGTATTTGAGTGCCCCCTATTGGGTACATAAATATATATTCTGAGGATTTTATTTATTTATTTGTTAGAGAGAGAGAGAGCGCACAAGCATGGGGAACGGCAGGCAGAAGGAGAAGCAGGCTCCCTGCTGAGCAAGGAGCCCAATGTACAACTCGATCCCAGCACCCTGGGATCATGACCTGAGCCAAAGGCAGATACTTAACTGAGTGATCCAGGCATCTCTGGATGCATAAATATTTACCATTGTTACATCTTCTTGTTGGATCATCCCCTTTATTACTCTATAGTGTCCTTCTTTGTCTCTTGTTACAGTCTTTGTTTTATTTTTTATTTATTTATTTTTAAAAGATTTTATTTATTTGAGAGGGAAAGAGCAAGAGAGAGCATGAGAAGGGGGAGGGTCAGAGGGAGAAGCAGAGTCCTCGCTGAGCAGAGAGTCTGATGTGGGACATGATTCCGGGATTCCAGGATCATGACCTGAGCTGAAGGCAGTCACTTAACCAACTGAGCCACCCAGCACCCAGTAGTCTTTGTTTTAAAGGCTATTTTGTCTGATTAAGTATCGTTACTCTGGCTTTCTTTTGACATCCATTTGCATGATAGATGTTTGTTTTTCCATTTCCCTCACTTTCAGTCTGCAGCTGTCTTTAGGTCTAAAATGAGTCTCTTATAGACAGCATATAGATGGATCTTGTTTTTTATCCATTCTGTCACTCTCTGTCTTTTGATTGGAGCATTTAGTCCATTTATATTCAGAGTAATTATTGATAAATATTTATTGCCATTTTAATATTTGTTTTATGGTTGTTTCTGAAGATTTTTTCCGAATATTTCTTGTCTTCCATGGTTTATGATATATTCGGATTTCTTTCTCTTTATTCTTTGCAAATTTATTAATTTGTGAACTGTGGTTACCATTAGGTTTGTTTTTTATTTTTCTCTCCTTTTTTACTCAGGGAGTCTCCTTTCATATTTCTTGTAGGGATGCTTTACTGGTCATGAACTCCTTTAGTTTTTGTTCGTTTGGGAAAATCTTTATCTCTTCTTCCATTCCGAATGATAGCCTTGCCGGATAGAGTATTCTTGGTTGTAGGTTTTTCCCATTTAGCACTTTGAGTATATTATGCCTCTCCTTTCTGACTTGGGAGGTTCCTGCTGAAAAATCTGCTGATAGATTTATGGGGTTTCCTTTATATGTAACTGTCTTTTGTCTTGCTGCTTTTAATATTTTTTCTTTATCAGTGTATTTTGCCATTTTAATTACAATGTATCTTGGTGTGGATCTGCTTTTGTTGATTTTGTTGGGAGATTTCTGTGCTTCCTGGATCTGGATATCTCTTTCCTTCCCCAGAGTAGGGCAGTTTTTAGCTGTTATTTCTTCAAATAAATTCTCTGCCCCTCTTTCTCACTTTCTTCCTCTGGGACTCCTATAATACAAATCTTTTTTTTTTTTTTTTTAAGATTTTATTTATTTATTTAACAAAGAGAGAGAGGGAGTGAGTGAGAGAGAGAGAGAGAGAGAGAGACAGTGAGAGAGGGAACACAAGCAAGGGGAGTGGGAGAGGGAGAAGTAGGCTTCCCGCTGAGCCAGGAGCCTGATGCAGGACTCGATCCCAGGATCCTGGGATCATGACCTGAGCCGAAGGCAGACACTTAACAACTGAGCCACCCAGGCGCCCTATAATACAAATCTTATTGTGTCTGATGGAGTCACTGAGTTCCCTAAGTCTGGACTTGTTTCGCATAATTTTTTTTCTCTCCTTTGTTCAACCTTATTACTTTCCATTACTCTGTCTTCTAGGTCTGTTCATTCCATCAAACATTTAATTTATTGACCCCTTTAACTCTGCTGTTATTCCTTCTCTCTGTGTTAATGGTCCCACTGATGTCCTCTACTCTTTTCTCAAATCCAGTGAGTATCCTTATAATCATTGCTTTAAATTCTCTTTCAGGCATGTTATTTATATCTGCTTTGTTTAGATCTCCAGCTGTAGCCTTGTCCTGTTCTTTCATTCTTTCTTTCACATATCTCTGTCTTCTCGTTTTATCTAAGTCTCTGTGCCTGTTTCTGTGTGTTAGGAAAGTTAGTTACGTTTCCTATCTTGAGGATAAGGGCCTTATAAAAAGGTCTAGTATTGTCCTGCTCTGTGTATCATCCCTTCTTCCCCTAGAAGCCTGGTGTTTCTAGGAGTGTCTTCAGTGTGTGCTATGTGTGCTCTGCTGTTTTGTCCTGGTTGCTTTATCCTTCAGGCCAGTTGCCTGCAGAGGCTCTCTTTGCCTGTTGTGGGCAGTGTTTGGTCCCTGGCTTGAATGAGGTGAGTTTTAACTAGATATGCTCTGTTTTGCTTGTGGGATAAGACATGTTGCCACCACCACTGGGACTGAGGCCCTACAGAACTCCCAGTTCAGGAGATACATTGTGGGCAGGGGCTTAGGCCAGTCTTCTGGGGTGGGGGTCCATAGGGTTGGGACTCAAGCAAGCGAGACGGATGGGTGGTTCTTCCAGAGCACGGAGGTGGGAAGGTGGGGGAATGGGGGGATAGGGCTTAGTGTAAGCAAGTTAGGTAGTGAGTGTCAATGCTGCACTGTGCTTATGCGGAGGAATGAGGGAGGGAGATTGCTCTGGCCAGTTTCTTTGTTCCTGGAGAAGTCTCTCGGTAAATGCTGCCTCTCTGGAACACAGCCTGAGATGAGCAGGTAACCTCCCCACCTTGTGCCCCAGGTGCTCTTCAGATTGCTGCTTTCATGCTGTATGTCCACACGCAATTTCCCCTGCCTTCTCTTCGAGACCAGCCCTAATGTCCTCTAAGCTCTCCCAGAGCCAAGCATGCTGACTTAAAACTCCAGGCTTTAAGCCCCACTCGTTGCAAGGACTCGTGGAATTCAGGCCTTTTTGCTTTCCAAAGCACTTGCTATGGAGGTTTGTTTTCCCCTATGCATCCCTTTGTCTCTCGACCTTCTCTGCAACCATGGTTCTCTCTCCACTACAGTGGCCATGATCCATTTCTCTCCTAAACCATGTCTCCACATTTCGTACCTTCTTCTGTGTGGCCTCTTCTCTGTGTTTAGTTCTGGAATTTGTTGTGCCAGACTTCAGATTGATTTCTGGGGTATTTAGGGTGATTTGATAGTTTTCTAGCTATATTCAAGGGATGAAGTGAGCCTACGGTTCTCCTATTCTACCACCATCTGCCCTTCCCTCTTGATGATATATTTTGTTTTCTCATCATAAAATCTTTAAATGGGTTTTGAAATCTTAGCAAAGAAATTTAAAAGAAGATTTCTTTGGGATCAAAAATTTAGAAGGATTTTGTCTTGTTTTGTTTTTTAAAGATTTTATTTATTTATGAGAAAGAGAGAGAGTGCACACAAGCAGAGGGAGCAGCAGGCAGAGGAAGAGGGAGAAGCAAGCTCCCGCTGAGTGGAGAGCCCAACATGGGACTCGATCCTAGGACCCTGGGATCATGACCTGAGCCCAAGGCAGATGCATAACCAACTGAGCCACCCAGGTGCCCCAGGATTTTGAAAGAATATAGAGAAAAGTAATATTCCTCTTTGTAAATTTTGATACAATTTTTGTACTGAGGTGAAATTCATACAACAACAAAAAATTAATCATGTTAAAGTGAACAATTCAGTGACATTTTATGCATTCACAATGTTGTGCAACCACCATCTCTATCTAGCTCTAAAACATTTTTCTCTCCCCAAAAGGAAATTTCTTACCTACTAAGCAGTTGCTTCCTATTTTCCCCTCCCCTCAAGCCCTGCTAACAACCAGTTGGTGTTCTGTCTGTGTGGACTTGCCTGTTTTGAATATTTCATAGAAATGGAGTCATGCAATATGTGATCTTGTATGTCTACTTTCGCTTAACATAATGTTTTCAAGTTCATTCAGATTGTAGCATTTATTAGTAGTACTTCATTCCTTTTTTTGGGCAAATAATATTTCATTGTATGTATATTTCATTGTACACATCTATGTTTATTTATCCAATTTTCCACTGAAGGACATTTGGGTTGTTTCCACTTGTTCACTATTATGAATAATATTGCTGTGAACAATGGTATAAAATATCTGAGTCCCTGCTTCCAATTATTTTGAGTAATTCCATGTTTAGTGCTTTTTAAAAAAAAATTTAATTCCAGTGTGGTTAACATACAGTGTTATATTAGTTTCATATGTATGATATAGTGATTCAACAACTTTCTACATTACTTGGTGCTCGTCATGATAAGTGTACTCTTAATCCCCTTCACCTATTTCCCCCAACCCCCTATCGAGCTTCCCTCTGGTAATCCTCAGTTTGTTCTCTATAGTTAAGAGTCTGTTTTTTGTCTGTCTCTTTTTCTTTGTTCATTTGTTTTGTTTCTTCAGTTCCACATATGAGTGAAATCATACAGTATTTGTCTCTTTCTGACTGACTTATTTCATTCAGCCATGTTTTAGCTTTTTGATGGAAAAGCCATCATATGATGATTGCCTCTTTATCTTTTTAAGATACTACCAAACTGATTTCCACAGTTACCATACCATTCTACATTCCTGGCAATGTATGAGGATTCCAGTTTTTCTATATCATCATCAATGCTTGTTATTTTCTGTTTTTATATTATAGCCATTTTAGTGGGTAAAGAGTGGTATTTCATTGTAGTTTTCACTTGCATTTCTCTGATGACTAATAATGAGTATTTTTTCTTATACTTGGCCATTGTGTATCTACTTTGGAGAAATATCTGCTCAAGTCTTTTGCCAATGTAAAATTTTTTGTCTTTTCGTTGAGATGCAAGAATTCTTTATATAGTTTAGATTCTAGACCCTTATCTGATTGCTGATTTTGAAATATTTTCTCCTGTTCTCTGTTCTATAGATTATATTTTAACTTTTTAAAAATTTTAGCTTTCTTAATAATGTCCTTGACACACAAAAGTTTTTAATTTTGATGAAGTCAAATTTATTTTTTCCTTTAGTGTTCCTGCCTTTTAGGTTGATACTAATCATTTTTTAAAAATAGACTTTCACAGGGACGCCTGGGTGGCTCAGTTGGTTGGGCGGCTGCCTTCGGCTCAGGTCATGATCCCAGCGTCCAGGGATTGAGTCCCACATCAGGCTCCTTGCTCGGCGGGGAGCCTGATTCTCCCTCTGCCTCTGCCTGCCACTCTGTCTGCCTGTGCTCACTCGCTCTCTCTCCCTCTCTCTCTGACAAATAAATAAATTTAAACTTTAAAAAAAAAAATAGACTTTCACAGAAATAAGTCTTTTATGACCTTTTTTTTCTGTCCTTAGAAAATTGGCTTTTAGAAAAACAGTACTGACTAGAAGTTGATGTTGACTGTTTTCTGTTTGAATTTTTAGATATGGGTCATAATTCTGGGGTGAAATTAAATTTTTTTGATACATTAAATTTGTCTAGGAAGAGGTATTGAAGTATACTTCTTTTTGTTAGAAAGTATTTTGGGGAATAGAATGAGCATAGTTCTTCATACTTCTTAAAGAATTTTTTTTTTCTGTGTCAGTGTTTGCTGATATTTGTTACCACAAGATTACTTCATCTGAATTCAAATTGAATATGTTCTTTCAATTCCATTCCTATGAAGTGGCATGATAAAAAGGGCAAATATCTATCTATGGCTTAGCAGTGGTAGGATATATGGACAGACGAACAAATGAAAACCATTGACAAATAGGAAAATAAGGGATTTCATCTTGGGGTGGGAGAGTAGGCATATGTAGCTCAGGGCTCTTACCTGAGAAATACCCTAACTTCTTTATGCCCTATGAGAAGCATGAAGGAACTTGATATCATTTACATATGCTTTAAAGCATCACTTTCTTTACCTTAGGTCATGAAAAATCATACAATGCCACTCCAGTTAACTAATTTCTAGTGTGAGCCAAAGGGAAATTTTTAGCATTTTTTACTGAGTGTAGGTGAGGGCTGGCTCTGCTATTCATACATGTCATTTAACCTCTCTGTTTTAGACTGGTGAATGAAGAGGCTGGATTAGTTGCAAAATGAAGAGGCTGGATTAGTTGACCTTCAAGGATCCTTTCTTATTTTAGAATTCCATGACATTATAAATGTCTGAATTTTACTAGAAGAGTATCACATTTTGCTCATTTTTTCTGATCCTATGTATTGTAAAACTGTTTAAATTAAGCCTGTATACTTCTGGTTTGGGCTCCGACATAAATTATACCTAGAAGTTCAGGTACATTCCTAAGACCTTTTTAATTAAGGCAACCTTTAAGTGTCATGAATAGCTATTTAATATTTCACTTATCCAGTGGATTCTCCATTGAGGAAATTAGCAACTTTTTTATTTCTGATGAGGAAATAAGCCTTGGAAAATTGTATTGGTTTCTTCTCTTGGCACTTCTATTGGCACTGTTGTCAAAGTGTACTTTATGTTGGTACCCATCTTGAAGGAGTTAACATGATACATTTTCCTTTTTTCCCTTTGCAGGTTCTTTGGTAGTGAACTACCCTTTTGATGATGATGAACAAGGGCTTGCCACATATAGTAAATCACCAGATGATGCTGTGTTTCAACAAATAGCACTTTCTTATTCCAAGGTAAGCTTGTGTTTAAACAAAAATGCTCTCAGATTCATTAATTTAAAAAATGGGTTGAAACAAAGTCTGGTAAGTCTCTGGTTAGGTGCTTTCTTCTTGGTTAAGCTTTCCATGATTCCTTTCAGTCAGTCTTAACTGCTTTTACTACTGTTTTCTACCTCACTTTGAATATACTATGTATTTCTCCATTAGCCTTTAATCTCAAGTAATGTCTTTTTGTCTACAATTTTTAGCATAGCACCTGAATCATAATAAACTAAACATGATAATATAAATTAGCATGCTGGTTTATTTCATTTGTTTTTTTCAACTGCATTAGTATTTAAGTTATAAACCTACTTGTGGTCTAAGGTAGAGGTTGACAAGCTCCAGCTTTAGGGCCAAATCCAGCCCATTAACTGCTTTTGTAAATCAAATATTAACACTGCAACTCTGTGGTCTCAATCACAGCCTTCTGTCATTTCACATTGCCCATGCCTTCATTGTGAGATTATTGGGAGTTTCTAACAAGAGAATGTATCTATTATTACACTTTAAAAAATAGTTGCCTTCTGTTTGGGCATACCATGAGTAGAGGGATGTTCATGGCATAAGAGAATGTTATACCCTCTGAATAATCAAAATAAAAATTATTAAGTGATCAGATTTTGCTCATATCCCCATCAAATTTGGTGCCTGATCTTATAGTTCTTTTTATCTTCATTGTGACTTTGAGTTCCTTAGCCTCTTTTTGTTTTCTTTTTTTTTTTTTAAGATTTTATTTATTTATTAGAGAGAAAGAACACGAGCAGACTTGAGCAGGGGGGAGAGACAGAGGGAGAGGGAGAAGCAGACTTCCTGCTGAGCAGGGAGCCTGACAAGGGGCTCCATCTCAGGGCCCTGGAATCATGACCTGAGCCAAAGGCAGACACTTAACCAACTGAGCCACCCAGGCGCCCTTTTTGTTTTTGTTTTCTTTGACCTTTAATTCTTTTGATTTTACTTTCTATCCCACTACTTACGGATATCCCTTTCAGTGATACTTTCACTCACACCTTGGGATACCCTTTTGACCTACCTGCCTTGCCAGTGTCCAATCCACAGTAATTACCACTACATCCCAGAAAAGTCACACAGTCATGGAAATTGACCACAATGTATCTATGCTCTCTAAACTCAACAGAGCCCTCAGTTCTCCAAACACTTGGCAGTATTTCATGTTTTGCTCCTTGACTCTTTGGCTTATTTCCCACTTTGATGATTCTAAACTTTTATCCTCTATCTGAACCTCCTAATCCCAGCGTTACTCCCCTTATTCTTAATAGATCACTTTGCCTTGAGTAAGTATAACTTTGAATAATCTGATGTGAGTTCATTCAGATAATGTCTTCCCTGTTATTACCAATTTGTGACTTTCCCATATTTTCCTCCGTTTCTTGATCCCACCACATCCTGCTTCTTCTGAAATCTTATGCCTCCATTTCTTCTGTTGTAAATGGGAAAGGTGATAATCAAAAACCTCAGTCTTTACTCACAGCCTCCTTTCTCTTAACCATGATCTGTCATGATCTATCAATCCCCCTTGTGCCCTGCCATATAGCTTCATGGTGAGGAAAAGCAGACCAAGACAATCTGCGAAGACAGAAGAGGGGGACTATGAAGAGTAGGCCTGAAGGTGATGGAATGATCACCAAACATTAAGTACACCCAAAATCTGAAACCTAAATGAAGAAGCAACTGGGCAGATGAGAGTACTGGAATATTGGGAAGAGATTTCAAAGTATATACAACTTATAAGATCTGGTGCAATTAAAGGGACAGACATAATTTAAAAAGATAGATGGATTTAAAGGGAAATCTTTCAAACTCTTAACTTCTGGGGCAGAAAAAAGGCAAAAAGAAATGAAATGCCCTTTGGTAATTGGACAGTGAAGAGGAAAAAAAGAAAGAAGGGGAAATGTAGGATTGTACAAGACAGAAGAAAACCATAAAATCACAGCTGTACCCTTACATCAAGGCAGATAAAACAAAAACAAGCTAAAGTACCTTGACTGCTAGACTGACAGAAAAGGGCACCCTTAACTAAGAATCATGTATAACAGCCCAGTATCATAAAAATGAGCAAGAGATTAGTAAAATCCATGGAGAACTATTTGAGAAAATTAGGAAATGAAATTTTGCACCTATTGTCTAAGGAAACCTGAACTATCACCAAAAAAATAATCAAGAAGCAGAAAAAAACTGTAAGTCGAACACTCCAAACAGATTAAATATACCCAGACACACATTGAGTATATGAAAAACCGTGTAGGCTCAGCTATTTAAAAAATGAAAACAAATAGAAAAAAAAAGAGAGGAAGAGAACAAGACAAAATCATCTCTAAAACAAAAAGAAGTTATAAGAGCTAAAGACCTCACTACACAACTGCAGTAATTAAGATACTGCCATACTGACGTAACTAAAGATCAGTAAATTAAAATTGAGTACAGAAATAATCACTTATTTGTATGTTCAGTTGATTTTTTGACAAGGACACCAAGACAATTCAGTGGGGAAAGAATAATCTTTCCAATAAATGGTGATATGAAAACTGAATAAGCATATGCAAAATAATGAATTTGGGTCCCTTCCTCACATGATATTCCAAAATTATCTCAAAATGGATCATAGTCCTAAATGTAAGAGCTAAACCTATAAAACTTTTAGAAAAAATACAGGAATAAATCTTTGTGACATTGGGTTAGACACTGGTTTCCTAGAGCACAAGTGACCCAAAAAAAGAATACATTGGATATCATCAAATATTAAAACAATTTTTGCTACCAAGGTTACCATGTTAGTTTCTGATAGTTGCTGCAACAAAGTTTCACCAGCTGGTTGGCCTAAAACAGCAGACACTTATTTTCTCATTGTTATACCGTCTAGAAGTCCAATATGAAGATGTTGGCAAGGGTAAGCTCTTTCTGAAGCCTGTAGGGGAATCCTTCCTTGTCTCTTCCTAGCTTCTGGTGTTTTGCTGGCAATCTTTGGCATTCATTGGCTTCCAGATTGAGGACTCCAGTCCTCTGTCTTCACATGGCATTCTCCCCGTGTCTATAACCAAATTTTCCCTTTTTATAAAGATATCAGACATATGGGATTAGGGCTCACTCTAATTACCTCATTTTAATGTGATTACCTCTGCAATCAAATACATATTCTGAAGTCTTTGGGGGTTAGGACTTCAATATATCTTCTTGGGGGGATAGAATTCAAAACACATAACAGAGTATCAAGGAAATATAAAGACAACCCACAAAATAGGAGAAAATTATATATCTGATAAGAATCTTATATCTAGGGGCGCCTGGGTGGCTCAGTGGGTTAAAGCCTCTGCCTTCGGCTCAGGTCGTGATCCCAAGGTCCTGGGATGGAGTCCTGCATTGGGCTCTCTGCTCAGCAGGGAGCCTGCTTCCCTTCCTCTCTCTCTGCCTGCCTCTCTGCCTACCTGTGATCTCTGTCTGTCAAATAAATAAATAAATAATCTTTAAGAATCTTATACCTAGAATATAGGAAGGACTCTTATAACTAAATAATAAAAAGGCAAACTAATTGAAAAATGAGAAAAGGATTTGAATCCACATTTCTCCAAAGAAGATACACAAATTGCCAAGAAGTACACAAAAAGATACTCAATATCATTAGCCATGAGGGAAATGCAAATCAAAACCACAATGAGATAGCCATTTTGTACCCACTAGGATTGGCTATAATTAAAAAAAATGGGAAATGGTAAAGATGTAGAGAAATTGGAACACTTCTATATTGCTTATGGGAATGTAAAATGGTGCAACGGCTTTGGAAAACAGTATTATAGTTCTTAAGAATATTAAGTATAGAACTACCATATGATCTGATAATTCCACTCTTAGATAGATGCCCAAGATAAATGAAAACACATGCTACACAAAAGCTTATACAGTTGACCCTTGAATATCAACAGGGGTTTTAACTTCCTGGGCCCACTTGTATATGGATTTTTCCTGCAATACAGTACAGTACTGCAAATATATTCTCTTATGATTTCCTCGATAACATTTTCTTTTCTCTAGTTTACTTTGTTGTAAGAATACAGTATATAATATACAAAATTTTTGTTAATTTACTGTTATGTTATTGGTAACATAACAGTAGACTGTTAATGGTTAGGTTTTGGGGGAATCAGAAGTTATTACCTGGATTTTTGACTGTGTGGGGGCACTGGCACCACTAATCCCTGTGTTGTTCAAGGGTCAACTATACGAATGTCATAGCAGCATTATCCATAGTAGCTAAAATGAAAACAATCCAAATGGCCATCAAATGATAAATAGATAAACAAAATATGGTCTATTCATGCAGCGAGTATTATCCAGCCATAAAGAGGGAGAGAGTACAACAAATTACAACTTGAATAACTCCGAAAAACATTATGCTAAGTGGAAGAAGGCAGTCACAAGAGACCACGTATTGTATGATTCCATTTATATGAAATGTCCAGAATAGGCAAGTCCATAGAGGTAGAAAATAGATTGCTGGTTGCCTAGGGCTTGGGAGGCAAGGAAGGCCAGAGAGGAGGTTTGAGGAAAATGAGGAGTGCTAATGGGTGTGGATTTCTTATGGGGTGATAAAAAAGTCCTAAAATTTACCATGGTGATTATCACACAACTCAGTAAATGTATTTCAAAAACCATTGAGATGGGGCGCCTGGGTGGCTCAGTGGGTTAAAGCCTCTGCCTTTAGCTCAGGTCATGATCCCAGGGTCCTGGGATCAAGCCCCGCATCTGGCTCTCTGCTCCGTGGGGAGCCTGCTTCCTCCTCTCTCTGTCTGCCTCTCTGCCTACTTGTGATCTCTGTGTCAAATAAATAAATAAAATCTTAAAAAAAAAACCATTGAGATGTATACTTTAAATGGGTGAGTTATGTTGTATGTGAATTATATCTCAGTAAAGCATATTTTGAGAACCTTAAGAATACTGAGGGGTGAGGCATCCATTCCCATCCATCCCAGTTTATGTATAGGCCAAAAGGAATCTAGAAGTTATGTATCAAAATATTAAATGATCTTTGGCTTATAATTTTTCTTCTTTTTGTGCTCTTAAATTTTCTAATTTTTTTTAAATAACGTTTATTATATATTTTTTTAAATTTTTTTTAAAATTTATTTATTTGTCAGTGAGAGGGAGAGAGAACGAGCAAGCACAGGCAGACAGAGTGGCAGGCAGAGGCAGAGGGAGAAGCAGGCTTCCTGCCGAGCAAGGAGCCCGATGTGGGACTCGATGCCAGGACGCTGGGATCATCACGTGACCGGAAGGCAGCCACTTAACCAACTGAGCCACCCAGGCATCCCTATATTTTAAGTATAATGAAATTCAGTTAATTCAATTAAGTGAGAGTGAAGAAATAGCTTTCTGCTGTACAACGTGACAGATACCAAGTGACAAGAAAATTTCAAGGAGGCATTAGTGGAAAAAGTAGTGAGTTCTGAATAAAAATTATTTTATTTTAGTTAACAGTATTACACCAGTGTTCATTTCCTTGTTTTGATCATTGTAGTTTGGTTACATAAGATGCTAACATTAGGAAAAGCTGGATCGAGAGTATATAAAACTCTCTGTACTATTTTTGCAACTTTTCTGCAAGTCTAAAATTAATTCAGGAGAGAGCAAAAGAAAAGAAAACTGAGTAGTCTCTTGTCTGCTTCCTTATTGCTCTCTCCTCTCAGTTTCTTGTCATCTGTCTTCTGCCTCCATTGTTTTACCTGGAAGTGCCCCCTCAACGGTTACCAGAAATCTGTTGTTGTTTTTTTTTTTAACTTTCTTGACCTCTGAAGTCTGACACTATTGTCTTCTCCCCTTAATCTCTGCCCCATTGTGTATTAGAAAGCTCTGCCATTTTTTCTCTTTTGTCAGCTGGACATTGTCTCTTTCACTTTTTTTTTTCCCTCCATCTTCCATCCTCAGCCATTTTTACCATCTTAGCAGTTGCATCCAATTGCATCACCACTATGTGGATGTCTTTTTAAAAAACCGTTTCACGGAATGGGAGTTATTTTAAACAGATGAAAAGATACAGGCAAACAAGAAGAAAATAAACCTAGAGAACTCCCATCATTTAATATCTTGGCATAATGGTTCTAGACTGTGTGTGGACTGAGACTAGACATCCTCACCCTCAGTCTTCTTTAAGTTGTCAAACCATTAGCTTGAAATTTTTTTTTTTTAAAGATTTTATTTATTTATTTGAGAGAGAGGCAGTGAGAGAGCATGAGCGAGGAGAAGGTCAGAGGGAGAAGCAGACTCCCCGTGGAGCTGGGAGCCTGATGCGGGACTCGATCCCTGGTCTCCGGGATCATGACCTGAGCCGAAGGCAGTCGTCCAACCAACTGAGCCACCCAGGCGTCCCTTGAAATTTTTAATTAGATTTTTAAAAAATCGTCAGAGGAGAGAGAATTAAAGGAGATGGCAAATGCACATGGTAAAATCAAAGGCCGTCACTTTCTGGGGGCTCATGATCTCATACTTGGATTATTTCAGTAGTGCTCTGATGGGTCTCCCTGACTTTGGTTTCTTTTTCACATTATTTTTATAAACTTACTAGAGCCATGGATATTTCACATATCACCCTTTCCTTGGAGATTTTTAGTGGTTCTTTTTTACTCTGAGAATAAAGTCAAAATAAAGGAATAAGTACTTCCTAGAACTATGGTGTCTGGAGTGAGGTTTATACTAGATGATCCATTAAGATGTAGGAAGAATATATTAAAAATTCTATTTATATTTTTAAGTTTATCCCTTAAATATTTTTTATTTTTATCCAGGTTATATTATATGTATTATATTAGTATAATAGTACACATATATAATTTATAACTGAATGCATAGATAGACATAGGAGGTACATGCACATCTTCAGTGAAAAAACCAGAAAGCAAAAGAGCACTATTCAGTAATGGAGTAAGCAGTAGGGGAAAGCAGTGGGATCATAAGCTTGTAATTGGTATGTTCAGTTTATGAAAGGGAATTGTTCATATATATATATATATATATATACGTGTGTGTGTGTATATTTATTTATTTACTTACATTAAATCCAGGGGAGTTGTTTATATACACATACGTATATATACTGCACCCGCGCGCGCACACACATTTTTTTAAGTAAGCTCTATGCCTAACATGGGACTTGAACTCATGAACCCGAGCTCAGGAGTCGCATGTGCTGCTGACTGAACCACCCAGGCATCCCGTTATGTATTTCAAAGTTAAATGGTTAATTCTCAGTAGTGGGAAAATAGGAAATTGTTGTTTTTGTTTTCATGCTTTCTATACATTTTTTTTTCTATTTCCACAAGAAAGAAATGAAGATTTTACTATCTTTCAAAGCTTGATTTCTTCAGGAAACTTCTACTGCCGCTCTGGCCAGTAATCTTTTTCTTCTCTAGATGCCAGCAGCACTTACTTGTGTCTTCATGGCGTTTTACTCTTCCTCAGGCAAGCTATCGCGCATATGCTATGCTAGACGCTGCTAGGTGCTGGGGACACAAAGGCACGCACTGTTTCAGGGAGTAGTGTCTTGTTTTTAGGGAAGAAAAAGACGCAACCTCTTGTAATGGTACAGAATGGAGTCGAAGCACAGGGGGACCATCTGGAAGTGAGAGAATTATCTTGAAGACTTTCAAGCTTCTTGAAAACATGAGATGAAAACAGGAATATGAAGGGGTTTTTGTGGAATATTTTTGGAGAGGCATTGAGTTGGGTTTTATATTACTTGTAACTGCAAGTCATAATGTCTACTTTTTTTACAGAGCATGTGTAATTTTGATTTTTAAAAATAGGTAATAAGTTCATATAGTAAGCAATCAAAGTGGCATAAAAAGTTAGACATTAAAAAGTCTCAGTGCTTGGGGCACCTGGGTGGCTCAGTGGGTTAAGCTGCTGCCTTCGGCTCAGGTCATGATCTCAGGGTCCTGGGATCGAGGCCCGCATCAGACTCTCTGCTCGGCAGGGAGCCTGCTTCCTCCTCTCTCTCTCTGCCTGCCTCTCTGTCTACTGTGATCTCTCTCTGTCAAATAAATAAATAAAATCTTAAAAAAAAAAAAAAAGTCTCAGTGCTTCCCATGGCTCCACTCACCTATTCCCACCTCCACATACACCCTGTTGGTAACCACGTTTATTGTATTGCCTTATCCTTCCTGTGACGCAAACAAATATAAGTAAAGATTATTAATTTTTTTTTCAGGAAAATTCCCAGATGTTTCAAGGTAGACCTTGCAAGAATATGTACCCTAATGAATATTTTCCTCATGGAATAACAAATGGAGCTAGTTGGTATAATGTCCCAGGTAAACATTCTTTAATATCAAGGCCATATAACTTGATGGATTTCCTGTCCCCCTGGATGGTGCTGCTTCTTACTGATTTTTTAATTTTGAGAAAATATCATTCTTTTAAAAATATTGCTTAAATAATTTAAAACATTCAAATAACCTTTTCAACTATTTTTTAATTTGGTATAATTGGAGTTTTGAGTAAAGAGATTGTACTAAAACTTTATGAAAGTATTATAATTTACCTCTGGCTGTTAACTAAAAAAAACCTCAGGTGTGCTAATAAGAGTGGGTAAGCTATACTTGAATTCTTCTTCAACATGAAAGTGCAGGTGTCTTACCTGTACCATAAGCATCAAGGAGCTCTCAAATGAGCATATCACTGTTTCTCAACCAATATTGAGAAAAGATGGATTTGGCTTTTTTACTAGGAATGTTGTTTACTTTTTTGAGATCTGATCTAGTACTACTTCTTCAGAGTTACTGATTTTAATTTTCTATCCTTTAGGTGGTATGCAGGACTGGAACTATTTACAAACAAATTGCTTTGAAGTGACCATTGAGCTAGGTTGTGTGAAATACCCATTTGAGAAAGATCTGCCAAAATTTTGGGAACAGAATCGAAGATCTCTAATCCAGTTTATGAAACAGGTAACTATTTAGGAGTGAAGTATGAAATTTCTCCCAAGAGCAAAAATACTTCTGTGTGTATATTTGATTTTCACACAGTGATTTTCAAATACACCCTTCTGAATTCAGCCTATTCATGGTTTAGTGTGTTTATCTAGAAAACTCATGGTTGAAAATGAGTTTATTTGGATGCATGGGGAGGAGTTGAAAATGATTAAACAGGATGGTGGTGGTTTGCTTTAAAAAAAAAAGGGGGGGATTCTGTATATTTATTTGGGAGAGAGAGAGAGTGCACAAGTTGGGGGGAGGGGCAGGAGGACAAGCAGACTCCCTGCTGAGTGCAGAGCCTGATTTGGGGTTCCTTGCGGGGCTCGATCCCAGGACCCCGAGATGATGATCTGAGCCCAAGTCAGATGCTTAACTGACAGCCGACCAGACACCCTTGCCGTGGATCTTTTAGAATAAGGATATCTATATCTTCATCTATCTATCTCTTATACCTGTATCTTCAGGTGCCATTATCTTACCAAAGAAAAATTAATACTAATTCCCTAACATTACCTAGTACTTAGTCCACATTCAAATTTCCCTTTCTTTTACCCCAAAATGTCTTTTTATAGCTATATTTTAGAACCAGGATCTAGTCAAGGTTCATGCATTGCATTTAATTATTACATCTCTTTACTCAACTTTAATCTAGAACAGTCCTTCTGTTTTTTTAAAAATGACATTTCCCTTTTAAAAAAAAAAAAAAAGATTTATTTATTTGTTTGAGAGAAAGAGAGTGTGAGCAAGTGGGGGGAGGAGCAGAGGAAAAGAATCTCAAACAGACTCCCTGCTGAATGTGGAGCCCCAACATGGGGCTCAAAATGGAGCTCGATACAGGGTTCAGTCTCTTGATCTGAGATCTTGACCTGAGCCAAAATCAAGAGTCAGATGCTCAACTGACTGAGCCACCCAGGAGGCGCCCTGACATTTCCCTTTTAAAAAGGGCAGGACAGGGGGTTCCTAGGTGGTTGTGTTGGTTAAGTGGCTGCCTATGACTCTGGTCATGATCCAGGGATCGAGCCCTGAGTGGACCTCCCTGCTCAGCAGGGAGCCTGCTTCTCCCTCTCCCACTCCTACTTTTTGTGCTCTCTCTCTCTCTGTCAAATAAATAAATAAAATCTTTGAAAAAAAATAATAAAGAGGACAGGGCAGTTTTTTTTGTAGAATGTCCTATATACTGAAATTGTCAGATGTACTAAAGTTTAAACAGTGTTATTTATATTCCTCATGATAAAGACAAACCTAGGCTATGAAAAATTAGCCTTTCAGAAACTAAAATATTTTGCTTAATAGGTATTTACATCTAGCTTTACTCTCAACTCCTAAATTTCTATTTGTTCCACATCTTTACTTTATTATCAATCTGTTATTTTGGATATGAGCTCCCAAAATAATTAGATGATCTTTACATTGACATCTGGGTATCCTTGTACTTTATCCAGGTTCATCAGGGTGTCAAAGGATTTGTCCTAGATGCCACGGATGGCAGGGGTATATTAAATGCCACAATTAGTGTTGCTGAAATTAATCACCCAGTGACTACCTACAAAACTGGAGATTACTGGCGTCTCTTGGTTCCAGGAACTTATAAAATCACAGCATCTGCTCGAGGGTGAGTGAGTGACTGAATACTTTGATATTAAGGGCTTGAGGAAAGACAAACATGGTTCTATTCTAGAAGGTTATTGCCAGAAAGCCCTAGAGAAGTCAAGCAACCTTGAGTTTATTGCTGGGAAGTTTAGAGCTGGTTACACGTTTGATTCTCTTCCAGTGATAAAGTGAGTACATAAACTGTCAGACTGAAGAAATCTATGAAATTCTGCTCTTTGAACAGGTCCGTAGGCCCTGTCCAGATGTAAAGCTCTAGTGAGTGATTCCTTCACTACTGGTAACAATTCTGGGAAGTGCCTATTAGTTGGGAAAAAAGAACAACTGTTCTGCTATATACTTCTATTCATGTTGTCCAATAAATACCACCACTTTACATTTGTTCCTTTTTAAAGCTCTTTCACACTTTTTTTCCCCTATCCTCACCTAAACCACTGTTTTTCTTTATTTAAAAAAAATTTTTTAATATGTGTATAGTTGACACCCAATGTTACACTAGTTTCAGGTATACAACATAGTAATTCAACAAGTCAACAACTCTGCTCACCACAAATGCAGTCACTGTACAATGCTGTTACAGTACCATTGACTGTATTTCCTGTTTGTACCTTTCATCCTTGTGACTTAATTCATTCCATAACTGGAAGTCTATATCTTCTACTCTCCGTCACCAATTCTGCTCACCTACCCTCCTGCAACAATCATACTGTTTTCTTTATTTATAGGTCTGTTTCTGCTTTTTGTTCATTCGTTCATTTGTTTTCTGAGATTACATATCTGAGTGAAATCATTTGGTATTTGCCTTTCTCAGTCTGACTTATTTCACTGAGTATAATACACGCTAAGTCCATCCATGTTGTTGCAGGTGTCACGATTTCATCTTTTCACAGCTGCATAGTATTCCATTGTGTATATACACCGTATCTTCCTTATCCGTTGGTCTACCGATGGATAGTTAGGTTGTTTCCATATCTGGGCCATTGTAAATAATACTGCAGTAAACATAGGGGTGCATGTATCTTTTTGATTTACTGTTTTTGTTTCTCAACATTGGAATTATTGGATCGTAGCTTACTTGTATTTTTAACTTTTTGAGGAACCTCCATACATTTTTCCCCAGTAGGAATTTATATTCCTACCAGTAGTATAAAAGGGTTCTTTTTTTCTCCATATCCTCACAACACTTGTTATTTCTTGTCTTCTTGATTTTAGCTGTTCTGAGAGGTATAAGGTGGTATCTCATTGTAGTTTTGATTTTCATTTCCCTGATGATTAGTGATGCTAAGGATCTTTTCATGTGCCTGTTGGCCATCTGTATGTCTTCTCTGGAAAAATGTCTATTCAGGTCCTATAGCAATTTTTAATCAGATTGTTTGGAATTTTTTTTGATGTTAAGTCATAGAAGGTCTTTATGTATTTGGGATATTAACCCCTTATTGGAGATAATCATTTGCAAATATCTTCTCTCATTCAGTAGGTTGCCTTTTTGTTTTGTTATTGATTTCCTTCACTGTGCAAAAGCATTTTACTTTGATGTAGTTCCAATCGTTTACTTTTGCTTTTGATTCCCTTGCCTTAGGAGATATATCTAGAAAAATGTTTCTATGGCCAATATAAGAAAAATTACTGCCTCTCTTCTCTTCTAGGACTTTTTTTTTCATGGCTTCAGGTCTTATATTTAGGTCTTTCATCCATTTGGAGTTTACTTATGTATATGCTGTAAGGAAATGGTCTAGTTTCATTCTTATGCATGTAGCTGTCTAGTTTTCACAGCACCATTATTTTTACCTTTTTTGTGATATTCTTACCTTTTTTGTGATAGATTAATTGACAGTGTATGTATGGATTTATTTCTGGAATTTCTATTCTGTTCCATTTTTGTGCCACTACCATACTGTTTTGATTACAACAGCTTTGCTTGAAATCTCGAATTGTGATACCTCCAGCTTTGCTTTTTTCTTTTTCAAGATTGCTTTGGCTATTTGGGGCCTTTTGTGGTCCTATGAATTTTAATACTCTTTGTTTTAGTTATATGAAAAATGCTGTTGGTACTTTGATGGGGATTGCATTGAATTTGTAGATTGCTATTTAGGTAGAATGGACATTTTAACAATATTCTTCCAATCCATGAGCATGGAATATCTTTCAGTTTGTTTGTGTCATCTTCAATATCTTTCATCACTGTTTTACAGTTTTCAGAGTAAAGGTCTTTCTACCTCTTTGGTTAATTTTTTTTTTTTTTTTTGGTCAAATTGTAAATGGAGTTATTTTCTTAATTTCCTGCTTCTTTGTTATTAATGTATAGAAATGCTACGGATTTCTGGGTATTTTGTTTCTGGCAACTTTACTGAATTTGTTTATTACTTCTGGTGGACTTGGGGGTAGCCTTTAGCAATTTCTGTGTACAATATCATGTCATCTGCAAAGCGACATTGTAACTTTTTTGCCGATATGGATGCCTCTTACTTCTTTTGTCTGTTTGTTTGATTGATTGCTGTGGCTTCTTTTGTCTGTTTATTTGATTGATTGCTGTGGCTAGGACTTCTGGTACTAAAGTGACAAGAGTGGACATCCTTGTCTTGTTCTACATCTTAGAGGAAAAGTTCTCAGCTTTCTGCCCTTGAGTATGATGTTAGCTGTGGAGGGTGTGGAGTATGATGTTATTATGTTATTATGGAGGTATTGCTTTGGTGAAATTTTCTTTCTTATTTCTAATTCTCTAAGAAAGGCAACTTTCATCTTTTTTATAAGTTTTATTTCTACAAAGATACATTTGCTCAAAAAAGAGAAAATGAACTTATGACTTACTTCTTTGGAAAAAACTCAATTTTCTTTATCTTCATCATCCTTTACAAAACACCTGACTGTTTAATTTGAAACTCATCATTTTTACCCTCTTGTAGTTCTCTTTGTTGTGTTTTAGTAAGTGTAGACGTTACCAGTGGATATTTTCCCCTCCCCTTACTGGCTGTCTTATTTCTGAAGAGTTAGTTTGGACATTAAATTGAAGTAAGGGTAAGTACATGAAAACATTTATAGTTACTACTACCTTTTAAAAAAATGATTTTGAATATCTAGTTGTCTGTAAAGTGGATGGATTAGAGCTTCACACTAATGAGAAATGAAATCTTTTCTGTTTTTCTTCCATTTTGGCATAGTATTAAAAAAACGGAAACAGCAAGATACCTGAAAAAATAGGCCAGGAATTATGTATTTGGTAGCTAGGTAATGTGCTAAGTTAGTAATATCTCTCAGATTTTTCCAGCCATGTACTCTAATGACAGGCAAGTGAACTCAGATTCCAGGAGACATGAGTTATTTACTGCAAATATGAACTTTCTTTTGAGGTCATATATTTAATCTTAAAAACTCATTCACATTTTACAGTCTACCCATGTCTGTTCTTTGTTAATTAGTGTTTAAAATAAATAATAAATTATGCAAAGTTATGTATTTGACTCTCACAGGTTTTATCTCAAGGATTCACATACCCTCTGCAGACTGGGTATTCCCACTTCAGAAGCCTGGCTCTGATCTCTCCTTTATTTCAGGTATAATCCAGTTACCCAGAATGTGACTGTGAAGAGTGAAGGTGCTACTCAGGTCAACTTCACACTGGTTCGATCTTCAGCGGATTCAAGCAATGAATCAAAGAAGGGCAAGGGTGATCGCACCAACACTGATGATGTCAGTGATCCAACTACTAGAGAGTTTGAAACTTTAATTAAAGACCTTTCGGCCGAGAATGGTTTGGAAGGCCTCATGTTACGGTCCTCCTCAAATCTGGCTCTTTACCGATACCACTCATACAAAGACTTATCAGAGTTTCTGAGAGGACTTGTGATGAACTACCCACATATCACGAATCTCACCAAGTAAGTGCCACACTCTCACTGCTTTTCTTTCTGTCCTTTCATCCCCCCCACCTTTTTTAAGAAGTTACATTCTTTTTTTTTTTTTAAGATTTTATTTATTTATTTGACAGAGATCACAAGTACGCAGAGAGGCAGGCAGAGAGAGAGGGGGAAGCCGGCTCCCTGCTGAGCAGAGAGCCGGATGCATGATTCAGTCCCAGGACCCTGGGATCATGACCTGAGCCGAAAGCAGAAGCTTTACCCACTGAGCCACTCAGGCACCCCAAGAAGTTACATTCAACATAAGCCATGTTGAATGGTTCTTGTAATTTATTTGGGACCTGCATATAGAGAGAATTGGAGTTTACTTATTTTGAAACAGATGTTGCTTAGAGATTTTTCTAACACTGACTCTGGAAAGTGTTATGAAGAACACTGGAGAATTACTTGTTAGATTAGCAATGGATGGTCTGTGCCTCCTGGAAATATAAAATTACTCTTCCTCGTGATTACTTCGACTGAATAAAAAATGCTCTCCACTTCTCAGCTGCATATTCGTGTCCTGTTACTTGGTGTGTTTTATTTTGCTGAGGGCAAGGGACAGATTTGGAACTGTGAGCTCACCTGTCAGGGATCAGTCTTTTTTTTCAAATAGAAAACGAAGCCTGGTTGCTGTCATTTTCTGTACTCCGGTCTCTACTCACAGTTGCTATTCCCTGAAGACTTAAGGACAGTGTGTGATTGAGGATCCTGGAAAAATACGCAGTACTGACTTAAGCAAAGCTGATGCTGAGCCAGCCTGTATCTTCACTTTCTGTGGCTGCCCTGCCTCACTTTCACTGTTTGATTGTATATCTTCTGTAGGTCTCGTTACAGTCACTCAGAAATTATTTTCTACGTTTGTTGACTCCTGTTGTCTGCCTGCTGAGGGCTTTATTCTACATTTTCCCCCGAGCTTCGTTTCAGTTCTCTTCTACATACCTCATGAGCATTATCTAGCCTCTGACATTTTTTAAAAAGATTTTATTTATTTATTTGATAGAGAGATCACAAGTAGGCAAAGAGGCAGGCAGAGAGAGAAGTGGAAGGAGGCTCCCCATTGAGCAAAGAGCCTGATGCAGGGCTTGATCCCAGGACTCTGAGACCATGACCTGAGCTGAAGGCAGAAGCTTAACCCAGGCGCCCCACCTTTGACATTTTTACCCTGTTTTTCTTCACTGACCCTCCTAATTTTACCAGTACATTTAGCTTCTCAAATACTGGTTTATAATGTTCCTAGATGGAAAGAGTGATACTTACTTTGGCAATACCAATTACCTCTCTTCATCAACTCATTCTCAAATATTTCTGCCCAATTCAGGTTTTAATATTGTCCATCTTAGTGCGGTATACAGCTTATAGTCTTTTCTTATTTGAAAATAAAGGAAAAATTCGACATTATTTTTGCTATCCATTACTTAGTTCATTTAAGTTTTTTTAACCTTCCAATTCAAGATGCACTTTTTAGTTAAATATTTTCCCCCAAATAGGCAACACCTGCCAGTGGTGAGACACAAGACAGTTCTAGGTGGTCCACCAATGAGCACTAAGTATAGAATCATGGGAAACCAATAATCTTTCTATTCTATTAACCTGCCTCAATTTAATGCTAATATTTTTTTCTATATAACTCTTGTAAATCTCACTTTGTATAAAAGAAAACAGGTCTTAAGCTCAGAACTCTTGGGCAAGCACAGCACTTTAAATGATTTTTGCTGCAATACTAGTATTGCATTTATAGTTAAGTATACAGTGTCTTATTTATGTAAATTAATTTAGATTTAGAAAGTAAGGTTCTGTACATTTGTGTATATATAAATTTTTCCTAAAAAATTTAAGTTAGTTTAAAAGACATATGTTAGCTAAATAGTAGTATAGATTATAGAAGGTAGGGCAAGTACGGTGAAGATGGTATGAGAATGACTGAATTTGGAAGACCGGTGAACTCTTTCCTAAATCGGATAATATCTCACTTGTGTTTTATTTTCTTTGGTCGAGGGAAACTAATTTTCTTAAGGTTTTCTGACACAATGACTTATTCTTTAAAGACTTTTAAAGGCTTTCAATGTTTGTTTTCATGTCTTTTTAAAAAATCTGTATGTCAGCATTAACAGAATCCTTGATTACTTCTGACTTTTTGTTTCTGGTTTTTGAAAGTTTGGGACAGAGCTCTGAATATCGTCACATTTGGTCCCTCGAAATCTCCAATAAGCCCAATATATCTGAGCCCGAAGAACCAAAGATCCGTTTTGTCGCTGGTATCCATGGAAATGCTCCGGTTGGAACTGAACTACTTTTGGCTCTGGCAGAATTTCTCTGCCTAAACTACAAAAAGAACCCAGCCGTCACTCAAGTAAGAGAATAGCCTGTTTTGACATGCTTTAGAAGGAAAAAGCTGTCACATGTTGAGATCAGTGCACCATTAAAAAAAATTTCAGGGGCTTCGGGGGTCTGATAAAGGGGTCAGAAACCACTGCTTAGTGGCTACTCAGTAGAACCTGTAACTCTTGATCTCAGGGTTGTGAGTTCAAGCCCTACATTGGGCTTAGAGCTTACTTTAAAAAGTTTTTTTAATTTCCTGTTGGATTTTACACAGAGGCACTTTTAGTGAATTACAAACTTTTTTTAAAAATGGACCATCTTTTTCTATCCTCTTTGGTAATAGCATCTTTCCATTACATTTCTTTGTGTGTAATTAAGAGGCATAGAAGAAAAAATACTAAAGATTTGCATTCAGTCCTTTACTCCTTTATTTAATAGTCAGATTACCCTTCCAACCTTTACTTACCATCCTGTATATTCTAACTTGAGGGACTTCCATTGCTAGTTACTTATAATTAGGATACTATATTGAAAATTATGTGGAAGACAAATAGTTTTTCCTTTTATGTAAGAAGTTCAAAATTATTGGACATCTTAGCTGCTTAAATTTTAGAAAAAGCAATATGGCGTTATCTACTTTAGCCACCCATGACTACAGAAAAGAACTTTGATCCAGAGGATTGGTCATGTATGATTGAATAACCTAGTTCCATGTTGTCTTAAAGAAAGAGAGAGTGTGCATCCTCCTAGAGCACTCACTAATTGGCACTGTTTGTATAGACTTTAGGAAAGGGGAAAGAAACTAATATTTGTTTAATACCTACTGTGTATCAGGAGCTTATACCGAGTACTTTATATGTGTCATCATTTAATCCTCAATTTATGTTATCTTCATTTTATAGATCTAAAAACTAATGCAGAGATATTTGATAATTTACAGGGGTCACACAGCTAGTATGTGGTAAAACTGGGATTTAAACCCAAGCGTGTCTCACTCTAAAGTCTGTGCTCTTTTGTTTTACCATACTGCCTCCCCTAAAAGAAATTTGGGAAGCTTTTATGTCATGATTAGGATCAAAAAGCACCTACGGGATTAGGTGAGATGAACTTCAGTCAGACTTGACCAAAAATTATTTTACCATTTTCAGCAAAGCAGATTGTACTGATTTCTTAATGTGAGTTGTAAGGAGTATCCCAAGGACATTTTGTTGTTCTTTTTTTAAAAAATGGGAGAGTATCTAGGATACTGGGTCTTAATACTGCCTACACATTAGAAACATTTGGGAAATTTTTAAAAATATGAATGCCTGGGCCCCATCCCCAAAGACATCAGTATTCCTTTAAAAGCTCCTTAGGTTATTCTAATATTTGGCCATATTGCTACCTACTGATATTATGGTTATAAGAGACTATATATCCTAGGTAAAACTCCTACCAGGAATTTCAAAACTTCTAGTTTATGAGAATTTGCCTCATTTGGTCTAATTAGGCTTGAGGTAGTACTCTTACTCTAGATTGCCATTTGTTTTCAGATAAATAAGGGTCAGAATTATCTGGCAAGTTCAAGAAAATATACACATACCCAGAGACCTGTAGCAAAGCTCAAGCATGTACACTTTGGAAAAATATATCTCTCCCAGGGGAGAAAGTTAGGAACCAATGAATTTAGCATCTCCAATATTTCTAGTCTATAGACTGTTTTAACAGAATAAATAAGCCATTGAGATACCACCTTATACCAGTTAGAATGGCCAAAATTATCAAGACAGGAAACAACGTGTGTTGGAGAGGGTGTGGAGAAAGGGGAACCCTCTTACACTGTTGGTGGGAATCCAAGTTGGTACAGCCACTTTGGAGAACAGTGTGGAGATTCCTCAAGAAATTAAAAATAGAGCTTCCCTATGACCCTGCAATTGC
>PISX010018518.1:0-40381 GCA_004024625.1 Mellivora capensis
CAGCCCCGCCCCGCAGCCCGCAGCCCCGCCCCGCCCGCACCTGGATCCTCTCCGTGGCGCTGGGCCACAGCTGCCGGCACAGCACCTTCTTGAGGACGTCCGGGAGGAGGCTGACGGTGATGAGCAGGATGATGACCAGCCAGGCCGGGCCGCTGGACAACATCTGGATGAACACGTAGTACATCCTCTGATAACTGAGGAAGGGCCTAGAGAGACGGACGGGCCGGCTGGAGGTTATCCGGGGGCACCGCCCCCCCTGCCCCGGAGGAGCCCACCTGCGGCCGCCGCCTTCCCTTCCATCCCTGACCCTCTCGGGGGTGGGCACCTCGCTCGCGGGCGACGGGCCGCAGGCCTGCCCTGTCTGGCCGGGCGTGAGGAACGGGACAGGAGGAAGGACTTCCACAAAGTCCTCCCAAAGACAGAGGCCGACCCTGGAGCTGGCCAACGCGCCGGAGACATGCACGGGTTCCGGCCGGCGGCGCTCGCCAGCTGCCCGGGCTCGCCCTCCGTGAGAACGGCTGGCGTGGCCCCTTCGGGCACATCTGCGATGCAAGAAAGCTCCGCGGGGCTCCACGACCAACGGGGCCCCTGGGCTAGTTCCGCCCACGCCCAAGGCCGGGAGCTGGGGCAGGCGGGCTGGAAGCCCCCAGAAGGCCATGGAGCTCGGCACCGGCGGGTACCAACGAACCTGCAGCGCTGGGCTCTGGCCACTGGGGGTCAGCGATGCTCCAAGGGGGGGACACGGGGGCCCACGGGGGAGGGGACACTGCTTCCCACCAGCGCACCCAGGGCAAGGCACACCCAGGCCACCGCGCCCCGCACCTCCCCGTCCCAGCCGTGCTCAGGAAACGCTCCGTCTCCCGCAGAGGCGCGGGTGTCCTGATGGGGAGCAGGGACAAAGGCTGAGGCGACCCGGTGATGAGGCGGGACCGCCCTGCCTGGGTGGGGGCTCACGGGCAGCACACGGAGGGCGATGAGCACGGGGTTCCAAAGGATACATAAGAGCTCAGGGGGAGGCTAGTGGGAAAGGACTGCCCGGGCAGAAGGACCGGCATGAGCCAAGGTGTGACGGGAAACTCCCCAGGGCGGGCACCACAGGCAGCTGCTTCTCGCCCTCGCCAGAGGCCACGGAACCAGCACACGGTTTCACCGTCCCGTTTTCCACCTGGCAGCCACGGTGAACTTCCCGCCCGGGCCGCGGAGTAAATGACTTCCCTTGAGGGGCCTCGTCTGACCTGCGATCTGGACCAGGCCCCCCGTGGCCACCCCGGCTCAGCTGATCACCGGCCACGTGGTGTGGCTCCCCCACGTACCAGATGATCCCTCCCCAGAGCAGGGAGAAGACGACGTAGAACAGCAGGGACCCCCAGATGACGAAGTGGTTGATCCAAGTCCAGTAGTGCGTGTCCAGCGCCAGCTGAAAGACACATGCCAGCCGTGAGAGAACGAGGACCACCCACCCCCGACCCACAGCAGCCAAAGCGCCGCCGTAAACCTGCTGAGGAAGCACAGAATCGGAGGCTCCCAGAGGAGAGAGAGAAGGCAGTGCCCCGGTGTCCCGGGGAGCCCACCCCGGATCGGACCGGCTGCCCTGTCCTTGGTGTTCCCGGGGAGCGCGGACCGGCCGGCTGCCCTGTCCGCTGCGTCCCCACTGCGGGGACTTGGGGACGACCGTCTGAGGGCCTGCAGCATGGCCCTGAATACAGAATTGGGCCTGCCTCTCAAAAGAGCTGAGTTTCCCATAATGTGTTTATTTTAAGGTAGATTTTGACTGTATTGGGATGGGGCTGCTTGTCATTTAAAGGAATTCTAATCTGACTCATTCCCTCCTTCACCTAAGTTCACATACTGGGTCGCCCGGGGCCCGGCGTGCTGCGTCTCCCCTTGACTTCGTAAGTGACTGAACGTGACCCCGGAGGGTGGCCCAGGACACAGGAGGCTCCAGCACGGGCACAGTTACAAGGAATGGGGCTGCTGAATAAGGAAGGGGAATGGCAGGCACTCACCTTTAGTGTGACTGTAAACACCATCACGGTGAACACCAGCGTCCCAAAGGTCCAGTTTCCAAAGATCTGTGGGGGGAACCGTCCACAGAGTCAGCAGCCAGTACACATTGCCCCCTCCACACTCGAGAATGTTCGAGAACGCGCCTCACTGCTCTGGCGGGCCAGCGCTCCAGATCCCGAAGACACAGGGACAGGGAGTAGCCGGCTATCGACACCCGGGGCACCCCAGACCCCCAGGGACCCTGCACCACCCTCAGGGGCCAGGCCAGCGGTCCAGGGATGGGTTCAGAGCAGCTCCTGCGCCGACCCCTCGATGTTGGCCCCCTTGACCCTCCCCAAACACCAGTCCTAACGCGGCAGAGGGAGAGGAGAAAATCCCTGGGAGCCAGAACGCTAGTGAGCACGGTGCCAGCCCTGTCTCCTCCACGTCGTGTTTCGTGGGGAAGAGACATGACGCAGCTCCCGGGCCCCATGCCTCCTGCCCGCTCGAGAACAGACTCGGGAGCACTGGCTGCCTCCTCTGAGCTCAGCTCAGAACCCTGCCCTCTCTGGAAGGAAGGCACCGGCAGGAGCAAGTTGCTTGTGAGCAGCTAGAGGGGTCGACCATGTCCCAGGCGGGGACCCCGAGGATGGCTCTCCCCTGGATGTGCCCAGGGCAAGGGGAATGGAGGTGGACAAGACAGCTGCACAGAGGCCCCGGCAGCCAGTGCGACGGCCAGACCCACAGACGCGCCACAGCCCCGAGGAAGGCAGGTCCCCCACCCCCTCCCCCCGCACGGTGCCGCGAAGCCACACGTGGTGGAAACACAGGATCGACTCACGAGAACAAGACATTTCTCAACTACAGACACAGACACAGAAAACAAAATACCGACTTTCTCGCAGGGAAAATCAGTCTGCTGGAGATTTTACTCTCCTCGAGATTTCTCCAGAATCCCCTAAGCGCTGACCCCCTTCTGGTTGCCGTGAACCGTACCTCTCAGAAAATGGTCCTCGTGCTTTTTAAAAGCAAATGGCTCTATTTCACTAAGCATGAAGCAGCTAGAATGCAAACGGCTTTCCGTGAGCTTGTTTTCCACAGAGCAGATGCAGGCGGACAGGGAGGCGAGTAGGATTCTAGAACTTGTGTGAGGACAGAGGGCCCCACAGCCCTCACCAGCGTCTGTACCTCATTCCCCGTCCATTGGTGTGATCAAAAGGGGGCTTCCCTCACTCGGACCCACACATGGGGTGACTCTGCCTCCAGGGGACCCCTGCCAAGGCCCAGGACGGTTCTGGCTGCCATGCTGGGGAGGGGGCTGCTCCCGGCATCTTGCACGTAGGGCTGGAGTCTGCTGCCTGCACAGGGCAGCCCCAGAGACCCGAACTCCCCAGCCCCAGAGGCCACAGTGCCCAGGCAAGAAACTCTGACCAGAAAGCGCGATCTCATCGGTGTTTCACTTTGGGGGCAGGACAAAATTCATAGTCCGAACCCGGGAGCAGCGTGGCCGCAGCCCAGGGAGACGCCTGGCCAGCAGGGTGTCGGAAACCGCGCCGCCGGCTGCTTTTCCCTGGCAGCCGATGCTCGCAGACGGAAGGACAGGGTGAGCCTACAGCCAGGCTGGCGGGGCCCTGAATCCGCGGGGCCGTCAGCGGGACCTGAGGAAGGCCGGCTCCTCCGCTTCCCGACACCGTGGCGCCCGTGGTCACCACCCCCACTTGGCAGGGTGGCCGGCAGGTTTCGGAAGGGAACAGCAGGGTGCAGGAGCGTGCGCACGGTGGACGGGCAGGGTCTCGCCAACTGCACCACGAGCCGGCCGGCTGCGGAGCTGGAAAGGACGGCAGACCCGGGGGGACCGAGCAGGGCTGCCGGTGTCTCGCGCAGGAACGCACGGGTCTCAGCTGCCATTTCTGCAGGCGCGGTAACAACACACGACCGTGCTGGCTCCAGAAACGGGAGCTTCGGTTACAAGCTCTGGCGGCGAGGACGCATCTGCTCTGCCGTCACCTGTGCCCTCCGCCGGCGGTTTCCGACGCCCTGGGACAGCCGGTCAGGGGACGGCTCTGGGAGCAGCGACTCAAGTCCTCACTCATAGCGGGGGGAGCCCTCAGGCTTTGTCATTGACGTTGTTCGCCACCATTTCTATGGGTTTTGGGAGACTAAAGTGAGCCCAGAGGGTTTGTTTCGGAACGACATCGGTCCCCGGCCGCCGGCCCCGATCTCCTAACAAAGCACCCCCTTGGCGCGGACCACCAGGGACACCCAGCCTCATGCGAGCCTCCAGCTCTACCTTGCTCGCCCTCTGGCCCCCCTGCCCTCACGGGAGCATCTTGCAGGAAAGCATTCCACTCCTAAAATCCCTCAAATCCATACCAGCTTCATCTCCCTACATAAAAATACTCCACAACAAGCACCAGTGTTTTCTCAAATCATGGCCCTAAGAACCCACCGTCTGTCCTCGATGTCGGCTGACCTACGTTACCAGGACTGCAGCGGAGCCCCAGTGCCCAACACGAGCCCGTCCCCTCCTGCCTCCGCGAGCCTGGGTGTGCGTCAGAGGTTGGAACAGCTTTGGCTCCTGGTGTCTATGCAGAAAACGCTCCTTAAGTGAATTTCTTTTCAAGAAGTGACCGTGACTGTCCCTCACACCACACGTGACCTATGCACGTTCCTACAGAATGAGGCAGCTCTCCAGGAAAGGGGTCCTCCCCTACCGAGCATCCGCGGGATGGGACTTCTGGGCTGCACCACCACAAGCTGCCCCCGAGCGGGAAGGGTTGGTGTCCAGGGCAGGATGGACAGTCCAGTCCGCCAACTCCTGCTGCCCATGCCTGGTACCCCAAGGGCATCGTGGGTCTCCAGAGACTGGCCCTTGAGGCACCTGGGTCTGGGGGTTCGTCCGAATCGCTGCAGGATAATGCTACAATGCCATCTTAGTCTGGTGGGCGATCGAACCATCTTACCGGTGAAGCAGACAAGAAGAGCTTCATCTGGAGACAAGGAGGCACCGGGGGGAGGGGCGGCTAGGGCTTCAACACCAGACGTTTAGCCCTGCTCTGCACGCAGTGGCCTTGAGCCACCCAGTCTCATGCGGCTCCTGCCCTCCCAGGGATACGGGAGGGAAATGAGCACCACTCGTGGCCCGGACGCTGTGGCTACCATCTGTCTCGCTCTGACAAGCCCGGCCCTGGGGCTCCCCTCCTCTACAGAGCACGACAGACCTGTAGGAGACTTCGTCTCCCAAAGGCTGTGGACAAAACCTCAGCTCAGCGCCCCTGCTTGGCACCGACCAGCCCAGGCCTGGTTCACGGCATCACCAGACTCCCGAGCAGCTTCTCACATGACAAGATGAGCATCACGTCCAGACAGGCAGGCGAGTAGGGCTGAGGCCCCGGGAGCTGGCAGCCAGCACACAGCAGGGAGGCTGCGGGGCAACTCTCCGGTACCATGGACGGGGTCTGACTGGGGGCATACCAGGGTTCTGGGGATTGGAGCACAAGGAGAAAGCACTGCCCCGGTCTCATGAGAGACCACGTGCTGCGCACGCCAGCCGGCACAGCCACATCCAGGGTACACGGGCCACACAGGTCTTTGTGCTCGTCAACTCGCCGCTGAAACCGGGCGGGACCGGGCATCTCACCAGGTGCTCTCGAGTCTGGGGCAATGAAGGAGCAGCACGGAGAGTAACAGCACCGGTGCCGCACAAGACCCCGCGCGCTCGTGCGTGGACATCACGTCATCCGAACTCCAGCTGCCCAAGTGATGGGAAGCCACACCGCGCCAGGAGGCCTCTCGCAGCGCTAACAGGCCACATCGGTCCTGATGTCCCAGCTCTGGGGACCCGGAATCCTCGTGCTTCCTCAGACACAGACAACAGCCCCCCTCAGGGCCTGGCCGTGGGAAGGCGTGCGGAGACCCCGCAGGAGGACAGTTTGGGGCCGGCTGCCCTGGGAACTGTCCAAGCAAATGCAGACAGAGAATGTTCCCAGAAATATCAGGCTTTAGAAAAGTGAAACGAGGTCTTTAAAGCATTTCTGACATCAGTTTAGCGAACGCTGACTTACACGGCAACAAAGGAGAACAGCCCGCTCGTAACGCAAGGAAAGAAGAGGTCACCACGCGCCAGGAGTGGCGGGCCGCCTGGCGGGTAGGGACTCACGTCCCGAGGCCAACGAACCTGGGCGGCGCTCCAGAGGGTACGGCCCTGGAGCACACCTGCGCGTCCCCCGGAGAGTCCCGGAGGCCTGGGTCGGTTGCACTCAGCGTGGTGTCCCCATTAAGCCTCCCGAGCCTGCCGGCGCCACGCACGGAAGCTCAGACGTATGTGTCACAGACCACCACCGCCCAGCAGGCGGGCCCCACACAGAACTCCAGGAATAGCAGGACAAACAACCGAATGCAGACATACTCGTCTAAGGCAGCGCCGGCCCCGCCTGGGAGCCGGCGGCCGCTAGCAGGCTTCTACCGACAGAGCACACAGAAGAGGGCACAGGTGAAAATATTTCGAGAAATATTTTATTTTTAAGGCACTCCAAAACATAGAGAACAAACCCACAGATTTCTTACCATGTGTGTGTTGGTGGTCACTATCTGAGAGTGGGGAGGGACGCCCGTGGCAAAAAGACAAAAGCGAGATAGGAATAAAACATCCCCCGAGGTTACGCGAACAAGCAGGCAGCCGCCTGCCCGCCAACAGACTCTAGACCTACTCACCGCGAGCGGCAGGTACTTAAGGTTAATGCGTGTGAACAAAAGCTACATGTTAAATACAAATTAATTCCCGCAGGAAATGAGCCACGCCTGAGCCACGGAACGGAACGGAACCGTGGTGGCACAGAGAGCCACGGGCCTGGGGCTCCCGGGGGCGCGTCCTGCAGGCGCAGAGGCGCTGTGGCCTCGAGGCGCTTTGCTGGACGGAGGCCCCGCACCAGGCCCCACGGACCACCCCGACCCACGCCTGTACGGGACCCCCCCGCGGCCCGGCCCGCACGGTGCAGTTCCGCACTAACCTGTCCGTTGCTGGTCACTGTTGTGTTCTCAAACATGAAGTAAGCACCGAAGAAGAACACCAGAGCATCAAACACGCCCAGGAGCGTCCAGTAGAGAAACGCGCGCCAGCGGAGCAGGGCGTTCTTGGTGATATCTCTGCACAAGGAGACGGGGGGACCGCAGGTCAGCGACAGCACACTCTCGCCTGGCTGGGCCACCCCACACTCTGTAGTGCCATCGGGCCAGGAAGGCCCCCTCAGTCACCGCACCGCCCCCCAGCCGCAGAGCCAGCTGGCGCGGCCACGCCATGAAAGTGGTTCGAGGAGAAACGGGTCCACAGGATGGGTCTGTCTGCCGCGGGTCACCCTGCCCGGCTGGCCTAGCCCCGTCCCTGCCTGACCCCTCCACAGCGGCACTGGGGCTGGGCACGTGCTCTGACCTCACAGAGCCTTCCAGGTGGATCCCACGGGGTTCCTCCTCATAGCTCCCAGTGCCAAATGTGTCCCCACGTCACCTTCTGCCTGCCCCTGGCCGCCTGCTGAACACCCCGTCCCTCCCCCAGCACCTCGCCCGGCTCCACAAAGTCCTGAGGGACAGCCGGAGCACAGACTTCTGCACCAAGAGCAGAGTCAGAGCCCACCAGTCAGAGCCCACGCCCAGCAGCGGCACGGGACCCCCCACCCAGGACAACGTCTCTGTGGGATCAAATGCAAATGACATTCACGTCCCTCCCTCCAGACGGACACTCATGTGTCTAAGGGGAGACAGACTCACAGCCTCACATCTCTGCTCATGCCCAGACCCAGGACACAAGGTCCACATGCGTTCCTGCGAGATACGGGCTGCGGGCCTCAGGCTCATGGCGCATCTCCTGGCACAACTCCTACACCCGTGAGTGCACGGGAGGCCAGCTGCACGGGTCCCTCTGGAGGCGGGCCTAACCCAGCGCCTCCCGCCTCCTCACACGCGTTCCCCTACCGCTGAACGGACACACGGTGAGCTCCACGCCTGCCGGCTCGTCGCCCACGGGGGCCACTGGGGCTCAGGGGTTTCCAGGTCCTGTGTCACGGAGGACACCCCGATGGGGGCCGTGGGGCTGGCAGGTTCTCTGCGCTGTGCAAACCTGGGACCACCATGTGTGCGTGCACGTGCGTGTGCACAGAAAGAGAAACCAGTAAACCCGGGCACCCAGGGATGCCATTCTCTTGGGCGCCAAGCACCAGGGATGCCAGAGAAAGACTCACAGAACCTGCGTGGCCTTCAAACCATTCTGATGTGAAAAGTTAAATTTAAAAAGCCACAAAACCAGTAACACCCTGAATCTGCCAGCCAGCGTGGAGAAAATTCCGAAATGGCAGAAAAACACCTCTTCCTGATTATTAAAGATACTTCTTTGTCAAAAAGGGCACTCTGTGATCAGATCTGTTAACTTTTCCTTTCATCTCACCAAATGTAGCGTACTTTGTTTTTAAAGGATCATTTAGGGGACGCCTGGGTGGCTCAGTGGGTTAAAGCCGCTTCCTTCAGCTCAGGTCATGATCTCAGGGTCCTGGGATCGAGCCCCGCATCGGGCTCCTTGCTCGGTGAGGAGCCTGCTTTTCTCTCTGCCTCTGCCTGCCTCTCTGCCTGCTTGTGCTCTCTGTCTCTCTCTGTCAAATAAATAAATAAATAAATAAAATCTTAAAAAAAAAAAAAAAAGGATCATTTAGGCTCTAAATCCACTGGGGTCACCAGGGGGCAGAAACACGGATCCTGGGTCTTTCTGGAACTGCTGAAAAGCACGGTAAGACCCAGCTGGCTTAACAGGCACGTTTCAAAGGCAGCACAAATGCTCTCCCTAGTCTGAGGCAGGCTGCTTCCCCCCAAACCCTCTCCGATGGCTGGGAGCCCAACGGCCACAGAGGGCTCTGGTCTGGCAGGACGGGCGTGCAGGGCCGGGGGGCACCAGGAGTGCTAGCAAGCCCTGAGGCCAGCCTGGCGCGGCCGGTACCTGTAGAGGGAGGGCTCTCTGCGGAGCGTGTCGATGCTGACGTGCTGCTCCATCAGGCTGTACAGGAGAATCGGGAGGGACGTAAAGCTGATGTTGTACAGGGTCAGGTAGGCGGTGTCGTACAGAGTCTGCGCGAGAACAGAAGCGGCCTGAGAACCGCGCTCCGCGGGTCACCACAAGCTCTACGCTTCGTTGAAACATACACGTCTGCACTGATTTGCAAAGACCCAGACCCACGAGCATCCCGACCTGCACATCGTCCCCTTCCTGCAGCTACGGACACAGGGACGTCTTCCAGTCCGTCCTGGTGCCCACTGCTGGTTACAGCCACGGCCAACACTGGTGCCCCTGGGACCCACCCCGCTCGGCCGCTGCAGGCCGGCAGCACGAACAGCGGCTGAGAAGTCCGCCACCGTGACCGTCAAGCTTCAGTGCTCCCTGGCCCCGGCCCCTCGGGCGGAAGCAGGGACGTGACGGGAAGGGGCCACCACACTCCCAGGCAGCTCGGCACCCCTGAGCGTGCCAGATGCCGGTGGCCAGGTATCCGGGATGGGGACTCAGATGCCATCGATCCCCTCCTTCAGGGGTGGAAACCACCACAGCCTTGGGGATGGGTGAGCAGGCCACCTCGCTGTGGCCACGCGAGCAAGCCCACAGCAGCCACTGTGCCTCCACGTCTGCTCCTGACCCTGCCAGCGGACAGGGCTGCACAGGGGTGCGAGGTGGAGACCACAGAACCCCTGACCTACTGCCCCTGCAGCCAGCACCCCCATATGGCCGACTCGCCCCTGCAGCCAGCTCCCCCGTTCACCACCCACAGGGGCCGGGCGAAAAGGCCCAGGGGAGCGTCTGACTCCAGACAGCCGGGCTCACCTGCTGTGAGAACCCGCAGAAGAACTGGTACAAAAACTGAGGAAAGATGAAGCAGACGTTCTGAAAGGGAAGCCACACGCGGGTTAGTCTGACACATGCCGGGGACCACGCCCCCCGCGCCATGCCTGAGGCCCGCGGTGTCTGCAGGAAGGGACCCCGCAGCTCCTGTGCTCCCAGGAGGGGGTGAAGCCTGCTCTCGTCTTAACAGCATGAGCGGCAGCAGCTCCGTGAGGGGACAGCGTTCTGGGACACGGCAGGGCCTGAGCGCGGCCTGGGAAAAGTCCGAGTGCGTGACGGACAAGGACGAGGACTCCTTGCCAGGACACACGGAAGAACCTTCCCTCAACCACACGACAATGGCCAGGTTCCTGCCAGTTCCACGCCGAAGCTGTGTGCGCAGAGCTCTCCCCTCTCAGGGCAACGCGACACCCCCTCCCTGCTGGCCCGTCCCTTCCTGAGCCGTCCCCGTGGCACCAGCGCGCACTCAGCGCGTCAGGCGGCCCGGCACGGACACCCCACCTTGTAGAAGAAGTACTGCACGAGCTCGGATATCCTGATGTAGTAGAAATGCCCGTGAACCAGCAGCATCTTCTTCAGGTGCTTAAATTTCGGGATCGCATAGTCGCTGTTCCGTGCGGCCTGACGACCCTCCTTCCCAATGACGCCTGCGGGAGGAGCCCCGCTCTCAGCACCGCACGAGGGGAAGCAGCAGGCGGCGAGACCAGATGCCAGCAAACACGGGCAACGGGAACGCCCGGGGCCCGGTCACACCCACGCCCCTCGTCCCGCAGCCCCTGCACCCACGCCCCTCGTCCCGCGGCTGGTCTCCCCTCTTTGCCCACGGGCTCCTGGACACGGGCCGCTCACCGATGCCCACGTGCGCCTCCAGGATCATGCTGACGTCATTGGCGCCGTCGCCGATGGCTAAAGTAATGGGGTGCTCTTTGGAGAGTTTGATTAATTTAACAATCTGGAAAATAACCAAACGGAGAATTTATGTTTCCTGTTGGCCCAGATCGCTACCTAGGCGGAACACAGACGTCAAGTCAGCCGAGGAGGGCGGGACAGTGGGCGGCTCAGCGTGGACCTGCCGTCTGTGTGCAGGCCCAGCCTCGCGCTGCCAACACGCGAGCACAGAAGGCGGCTCACACGCGGCCACCGGACAGGGCTGGTGGGCGGTGCTGAGGCCGGCAGACGGGGTCCACGCAAGCCCCGGGGACACGCGGCCCTGCAGGCCATCTGCTACGGGCATCTCTTTCTCCTAAAGAAGCTGCTTCTCGTGTTATTTTAACGCTCAGACTTGTCACGCGTGCAAATCCGATCTGGAAATGTGACACAGGGAATATTTTCAAGCGAGTGGTCCATTTCTTGGCAAACTTTCTCTCCATCTATGCGTCTAAGGGCCGCGGTTCAGAGAGAGGACCGAGAAGATAAGGAGGTCCGTGAGCCGACCTCCTGTCCTTTCAAGAGGAGAGTCGAAAACACGAACGTGTGCAAACACTTCTGAACGTCAGAAACTCAAAAAAAGACTACGTAACACATGAAAATCCAACACAATGTCCTAGGCTTGCCCCTCTGGACAGGGTGACAGGCTTCCAGGGAGCCCGTGGCAGGAGACGGGGTGGGGGGCAGGGCAGGGCCGCGGCCACGCTCCGGGGCTCGGGAGTCTGGAGGCCGCAGGCGGATGCCAGCTTCCAAACCCCCTGGTAGAAAGTCACCCCAACTCTCCATGTCTTAAAGCTCCTGCACGCTCAGGAACAGCGCTCACACGGGCAGCGCTCCGCGGCGGTTCATGCCGCACCTGTCGCCGTGCCAGCGGCAGGCATATCGGAGCGCACCTGCACCCCGTCGCTCCCACGGAGCCTCAGAAACGGGGCTCCCCCTGGACGAGAGGCCGTGCGGGGCCAGGTGCCCCGGCCTCCAGCGGGCAGCGTCCCACCCGACGCCGCCCACCCTCAACTCAGCGCAACAGCAGAGGACGACCCAGGTTGGACGTTCCTGCCCTTCGTGCCTCTAGTTAAAGAAGGCGGTGCCTCGCTGGGCTTGTCACAACCGCGAGGGGCTGGGGCTCCGGGGCCGACCTGGGCCTTTTGCAGGGGCGCCATCCGGCAGCACAGCACGGCGCTACAGTTGCGGCAGATCTCCAGGAAGAGCTCCCGGTAGTTGCCGCCGCTGCCGTCCTCGCGCGGCTTCATGACCAGGGACAGCGCGGCTCCGTCGATGATCAGCCCGAAGTCTTGCAGGTCGGCCGAGAGCCTGTTCGGTCGCACAAACAGACGCGTCACTCGGGAGGCAAGAGCACACACCTCGGAGGCCTGTAACGTCCCCAACCGACGACCGCGGACTGTTCTACCGGCACAGCCCCCAGAGCGCCCCAGGCCCCGCGGTCCAACGCGGCCGAAATGAAACACTCCTCCCGCCGGCGGCTGAGGGTGCGCGTCCTGGGGCCGGCGGAGCTCAGTCTCTCCTCCCGCAGCCGCAGCCGGCCGCGCCCTCCCCGCCGGCCTCCCTGGGCGTCCGGCCTGGAGCGCGCGTGTCTCTCTGCTGCGTTTCAAAGCTACAGGCACATCCCCGACCCCCAGAGGAGCCCTGCGGGTCAGGACAAGGGACAGATAACTTGACGCTCGCGTCCGATGACAGGCTGCTGTCGCGTCACCACCGCACCGCAGACCTAACATGTTCCCAGACATCTGAGCCGCGGACCCGGCAGCAGCAAGGGCAGCGCTGACCACATGTGCGTGAGCTGCGGACTGCGGTGTGGGAAGAAACCACTCCGGAGCACGTCCTGCTCGGTCCTGCGTTAGAACAGCTCTCTCGGCCTGACCGCGGCCCCGCGGCATCCACCATACGGCCCCGGCCTCAAAGCGGACGGGAATGACCCCCTCCCAGTACTTCCTCAGTCGAGTCTGCGTCCATGTGCGGCATTTAGAAGTGAACACACTCAGACACACACTCGCACACTCACAGACACACACACCTAAGTCTTCTGCAAAAACACCTCACAGTAGCCACGAAGACTAGCCCTGGCCGCGTCCCGCCGCTCGCCAGGATGACCCCCGGGGACGGACCCTCCCAGCTGCACCCCACCGTGGCGGGCACGGGCCCTGCCTACCCCGAGAGGTTGTCCCTGGTGAGGCTCCCGCTGTGGCGCAGCACAGTCTTGCTCAGCTCGAACAGCACGTCGTGCAGACTCTGCTCCTCCAGCCGCTTGGTGGTGAGCTCCAGCAGCTGCGTGCCCCTCCGGAACAGCCTGCAGGCGTAGCAGGCGGCGGCCGCCGTCTCCATCTTGTCCCCGGTGAGGACCCACACTTTGATCCCGGCTTTCTGCAAGGCTTCGATGGTGTCGGCAGCCTTCTCCTGGAGCCTGAGCGAAGCAGGAGCGAGACCACGGGCCTGAGTGGGGCACCTCTGACTCTGGGAACCTAGGCCACTAGCTCTGTCCCCACAAGCTAGAGAGCACCATGCTGTTAGCTCACGACGTGACCGCGGGGCCCCCAGAGCTGCCCGTATGCTCACGTGTCAACTCTACGGGAATGTGCTTCCCAGCTCCAAGCAGAGGCAGGCGTGCGACACTGGGAAGTGACGCGTCCCTCTCGCACAACCGACGCTCAGTGAGCACGCGGCACCCTGTCCAGCGGGGCCTCCCCACTTGCAGAGGATTAGAGTACTCACTGCCTTTTCCCTTTGGCCTGAGCTGGTGCAACCCCGCCTCTGGGCAGGGGCCCCCAAATATAGTAAAACACAGAGACAGCCGGCAGGTTCCACGATGGGCTCCCACGCACCACAAGCTGGCCACGTGTCAGAGGCCGTGGGAAGCCCTGCCCACGACGCCCCCCTCCACCAGAGCTCACGGGGTGAGCCCCCGTCAGCGACCCCTGTGCTGGGGTGGAAAACCCAGGGCTCACGGGGCAGGACAGGCTTGTGTGAGAGTGAGCAGCTCCCACACTGGTCAGGCTGTCGCGCTGTGCGTGGACGTCTGCCTCCTCTGGGACCTGTCGTTCTTTCCAGACTTTAGCATCTGTGCTTTTGACAGGCACGTGGTGATGCACTGTGTCCCTGCCCAGCACCAGCGGGTTCGGACCCCACTGCACTGAGCCGACGAGCCTCGGTAAAGCCTGGAGCTCACAGGACCTCCGCATTCCAGAGGCACGGGAACATCTCTACTGTCATCAGTTTGGAAAATGGAAATTGAGGACCAGAAAGGCCCGACTGCAGAGCTGTTTGTGAGGAGTTTCGGGAAACGATTTGCAACTAAACGTCATCACCTCAAGGCCACTGGCCCGCCCTGCCCCTGGGAACCTGCTCTGTTTTCGAGGTCCCAACTCCGGGCGGAGTAGACCGTCTTCCTCGACCCTCCTGAGGGTGTGCAGGCGTGACTCGCCCATCCAGACTCTCCACTCTGGCACCTCCCTCAGGGACAGTCCCAGTGTCCCCCAGGCAAACGCACCCCACGCACGTCCCTCTCCCCCTAGCATAGCCCTTGGTGCCGTCACATTCTAAAGCCTGTCCTGAGCACACGCCACATGTCCTTCCTGGGTCAGTGCCTGGACCCCCATCTGGCCTGAGCAACAGGAGGGACTTAAGTTGTCCAGTTGAAGTCGAGTGACCCCCACTAGAGACTGGGAGGCCGCGGGGTGCTCGTTAAAGACACCGGAAAACTAGGGTTCTAGTGAGGACTGAAATGTCAGGCCCATTTACACCTGAAAGACTTTGAACCTTCATGGGAAATAAACTTTCAGTAAACACCCTCAAGTTTCCACTTCATTCTGTTATACTGGGGCGTTTTTTTTCTTTTCCTTCCCGTCCACACTCTCGTGTCACACAGGGACACGCCCGCGTCTCTGTGCACGAGCCCTGAACTCACGTCCAGCCCCGTCTTCGGAGTGTGGGAAGACCCCTGCCTGAAGGGACACGTCTCGGTTATTAGTGGTGGTTTTGCAATTTTCTAATTCATGGTTTTACATTCCTTCAACGAGAAACGACAGATACAGCAAGGACGTTCACATCTAAAATGTTACGCTTGAACTTGGAAGGGGCTGGGGGAGAGGTCAGGGACAGAACCACTGACTGAACTCTACAGAATGATCTCAAGACGCCCGTCTCTCCGGATGGTGGCACAGTGTGAACGTGCCAACCACTCCGGTCCCTCTGGCAGAGCGTGACTGTCAGGGCCTTACGGAAGGTAAGACACCGCCCAGGCACGCCCTCCCGGTGACGCCCCCCGAGGCCCATCTCGTCCCGCTGCAGACGCACGTCCCTGTGAGGACAGGAGGGGCGGCGGCCCATCCCCCGGGCACCCCGCAGGCCCCGCGGCCTCCGAGGGCCACTGCTTCTCTGAGGACGGGGCGTGGCGCGTACTTCACCTGTCCTCCACAGCCGTGGCCCCGAGCAGGATGAGGTCCTTCTCTATTTGCTCATAGGCCTCCGTTAACTTCTTCTCCCGGTCCTGGAGAGCCACCTTGGCGGCCTGCAGCAGGGCACGAACGCCTCCGTACTCTTCCGGAGCGAGCCTTTTGTAGGCCACACACAAGGTCCGAAGTCCCTCCTGCGGGAAACAGCACAGCTCACCGTGAAGTCAGGTGTCCCTCTGCCGGAAGGCTACCTCTCCAGGGCTTCCCCAGTACCTCTCTAACCAGAAGGGCTCACCACGGATCTGTGAGCCAGCGAGCCCTCAAAGGGGTTGGTCACTGTGTCCGCAACATCTGAGTCATTGAGACCCACGTTACACACCAGCCACCGTCCAGACGACAGAATTTCACACGGGTAAGCACGGGACTAACGCGAATCAGGGCCGGGAAAACATAACACTTTGTTCTCTTACTTACAGAAAACACATGAAGCTCTGTAATTCCAGATCTTATTGTCAACATTAAGGGATATTTCTAAAGCAACGTTCTTACATGGGAGTCTCTGATGCAGCGGGCCCTCCCTTAGCAACCACTGAAGGGTCACTGCTCGGTCACGTGTCCAGCCTACCGGGTCCACAAGGTGGAGAAGTAAGAATCCGAGAACAGCAGATTTACTATGACTAGAACTCCAGTGGCTGCGCGGGCCACCAGCCTGCGAGACACCGTCGGGGCCCGAGGGCCACCCCCGGAGCGCTTCGATCCCATCAGCAAAAGCTTCCTTCCCATCAGGACAAGGCCGTCGCAACGGTCTGACAGATGCTCTAAGCACGACTTCCCTTCTGTCCTCCCCATTCTTCCAGCCCTGACTCCACGGGTCCCGGGAGAACAGCCCGAGTCCTCCTGTACGAGCAGTCCAAATTTCCCGTAAGTGCCAGAGAATCCTTCCCATTTCTCATGAGTCCTCAGGTCTCCAAATGTGGCCGGAGGCCCCAGTCACAGTGCGGCCGGCCCTCCTGGTGTCCTTGAAGTTCTTCAAAGCGTTGGTGTGAACGGTAAGCAGAGCTTTCCGAAATAAAAAAACGGTCGTTTCTCGGGGTAGACATGGGATTTCTGCTCACGGAGCCGGGGAGCAGAAACCTTTCCCGATTCCTCCTGCGAAGCACTAGCCAGGCCCTGCACGCTGTGTATAGAACACGCGGACGTACAAACAAAGCCAGACAGACATACAACAAGAGGAAGTTCAACAACGATGTCTTCCAAATACAGATGGAAAAGTCCTCAGCCAAGTACCAGCAAATGGAACCCAGGAGCATACGTGAAGGGTTATGTGCCATGACCCATGGATTTCTCCCAGGCAGGCGAGGCTGACTCGGCAAGGGCGTCGGTCCATGGGCCACGTGATGGGAGCAGAGGGAAGGGAGAGCCCACACGGTCATCTCAGTTGATGCAGAAAAAGTATCTCACAAAATCCAACACCATTTCATGATAAAAAACCACTCCTTAAACTAGGAATAGAAGGGAATTTCCCTAATACTGCAGAGGCCTTAGTGAAAACCCCATGCTGGCATCATACTGTGAAACACTTTGCCCCCAAATCAGGAACAAGACCAGGATGCTCACTTTGGCCACTCGTATTCAGCCCAGCCTTGGAATTCCTAACCAGAGCAACTACGCAAGAAGGAAAAAAAGGCAAGGAATTGTAGAGGGACAGGTAATGTTACCGTGTTCAGAGCTATGATGGGAACCCTGAAGACACCAGAGAAAAACACTGGGACTGACAAATTCAGGAAATGGTTGAAATACAAAGTCCAGGGGCGCCTGAGTGGCTCAGTGGGTCAAGCCTCTGCCTTCGGCTCAGGTCATGATCCCAGGGTCCTGGGATCGAGCCCCACATCGGGCTCTCTGCTCGGCGGGGAGCCTGCTTCCTCCTCTCTCTCTGCCTGCCTCTCTGCCTGCTTGTGATCTCTGTCAGATAAATAAATAAAATCTTAAAAAAAAAAAGATTCAAAGTCAACACACAACAATCAGTTGCCTCAAGAAGCTAAAAGATTTGCAGACTGGAAACTACAATGTGTTGCCAGGAGAAATTTCAGGAGACCGAGAGAAAGGGAAGGCACCCCACGTGCATGGACTAGAGATTCCCATCCCAAGGACAACACCGAAACCCCTCCCTGGGGTTGGAGTGACCCCCCAGCAAGAGCCCGAGGGCTACACATATCCTAACATTTTGTGGCGCCTCAAAGTTCTGAGATCAGCCAACAATTTCATAAAAGAACAACAAAGTTGAAGGACCCACACTTCCTGATTGCCAAACTTCCTGGAAAGGGACAGCCACCAGAACTGTGCCGCGGGTGACACGCCGGAGAACGATGGGGCAGAACTGAGCCTCCTGTGCACGGCCAGGGGTTCCTGACGTGGGGGCCGGGACCAAGTGACAGGGCAGGCATCTGTCCAACAGAGCTAGGAAGACGCACGGCCACCTGCAGGAGAATGAGGCTGGACACCCCCTCACGCCACTTACAAAGCTAACTCGGAATGGGTCACAGGCGTCCACGTATGAGCGAACAGCAGCAGACTCGGAAGAAAAGCACGGGAACATCTTCAGGACCTCGGGTTTGGCAACAGTTTTGTAAATGCGACAGTAAATGCGCAGGCAGCAGAGAACGAGAGAGTAACTGGACTGGGCTAAACCCTGTAAGCGTTTGCATCGAAGGACACTATCAAGAGAGTGAGAACGCAGCCACAGAACGGGGCAAAGTAGTCACAAATCACATACACGTCCCACAAGGCGTTAGGATCTGGAATATATAAAGAACGCCTACCAGCCAACAAGAAAAAAACAGCCCAATTTAAAAATGGGCCAAGGGTCTGAATGGGCCCTTGTGCGAAGCCCTCCCAGTGGTCAGCAGCGCGAGAACGCACGCTCGGCCCCCGTGGCTGTGACGGAAATGCAGTCAGCACCACAGTGAGACACCATTGCGTACCCAGCACAGAACCGTAACAAAAGCAGACACTGGCGCACATCCACGAGGACGCAGAGAACCTGAAGCCCTCGTGTGCATCTAGCGGGGACGGGCGACGGTGCAGCCTCTGTGGGAAGCCGTCTGGTGGTTCATCAAGACTCAAATGTACGGGAGTCCCCACATGACCCCGCAATTCCATCCGCATGAGTGAGTCCTACAAGCTGGGCCTCAAACAGACCCCGGGACCAGCGTCCCCACAACCACCTCTCCAGCCACCGGACGCCTGTCAACACACGGATGGACAAGCCGTGGCTCGTCCAGTAGACCCATGTGGCGGAATAACATTCCGCCATAAAAGGCACGAGGCTCGGGGAAAGTGATGCCTGGAGGGACCCGGAGGACGCGATTTTGAGCGAGGAAAGGCGGCCCCGAGGGCACAGACGCCGTATGAGCCCACGTGCACGAAATAGCCAGCAGAGGTAAGTGCGCGGGGACGGAGGGCAGAGCAGAGGTCAGCAGGGGCTGGCGGTGTGCGAGGGGAGATCTTGCTCCGTGGGCTCGGTTTCCGTTGGGGGTGACCCTGTCGTCGACACCGGTGAATCCCACGCTGAGCACAGCTGCCCGGCCGAGTCTAGTTCCACATACCGACCACGGGAGAAATGGGTCACAGACTGAAACGTAAACCACACCAGTGTGACCCTTGTGGAAGGAAACAGGAGAGGCGCTTGGCACCTAGCGGCGACCACAGCAAAAGCGCGACACGCCAGACGCACGTCCCCGAGTCAGAAACCTACAGTCAGAGGCTCTGCAAAAGGCCCCACCGAGAGGAAGCGGCCGCTGAAGTAGAAGAAACACGGGCGAATCACAAACACGTGGAGGAGGTAACATCTTCGACTTTTAAAGAACTCTTAAAATTCAACCCAAAACAACACAAAAACATCGCACCGAGCCGTCCCGAGAAAAGAGGGCAGACACAGCAGGGACGTTTTGCCGCGGACGAGGGCACGAGAGCTCACGGAGCTGCGGCCTGGGCGGGCACAGCTGTCGCCTGCGTGCGCGGTGCCGGCTGCAGACGGGAGACGCGGCGCCCGACGGGGCGGACGCCAGAGAACAGGTGGGAGTTTCTTAAAACACTAGATGCGGGCTGACATCACGCTCCTGGCCACGCACCCTGGAGACGTGAGAATTTATTTACACGCAGGCTTATTTCCGGCGGCTTCACGCTGGGAATGACCGGGACGTCTCCCAACGGAAGGAGGGGTGGACGCTGCTCGGCGAGAAGCCACCGCTGGCCCCCTGCGCCGTCGCATCTCCATCGCTCTCCTGAATGACGAGCGCTCGCAGGTGGCACACAGGCGGCAGGGGCGGGGCCGGCACGGGGACTGCAGCAGCCCCCTTGAGCATCTGCAGAGGACCGGTGGGCACGTGAGGGGCTCCCCAGGCTGGGGACAAACCATCAGGAAGGAGGGGGATGGTGCCGTCCCAGGAGCCAGGCGGGAGACCCCACAGTTCCAGGGGCTTTGTCTCTGGACAGGGGAGGAACTCGGTCCACCCGAGCGATACCTGGACCCACGTCACAGGTCAGAAAGCCGCGGTCTGAACAGAACTGCTCCAGGAACCACGCCGTGGCTGACGCGGACATGGGGCACAGGCTGGCATCCTTGGGCCAGAAGGGCCAGCAGGATGCAGGGGGCAGGGAGCGTTGCCCACGGCGAGGACATGAACTGCAGCTGAGGCGGACACAGACCCAGCACCAAGGGCAGGGCTGGCGGAGAAACAATCCAATGGCTGCCTCGTGCTCCACGTGTCCTAAACTTAAATCCAGACGCGCAGCTGAGAGAAAGCGCCCAGTGTCTGAGACGAGATGGACCCGGCTACACCCTGGGGCTGATGAGTCACAGCTCGCAAGAGGACAGGCATGAAGACAGGGTGACAGAAAGTACCCAAAACGAAACCGAGGACATTTTCAAAAGAAAAGACCCAGGGGCCCACAGTGACCACGTACACTACCCACAGGGCACTGTGGTTCTGGGAAAGGTGGGGACAGGAAAAATATCGTAAGACACACCGGCTGAAAACTCCCCAGCTCGATTTGAAAAACCCCAGACCCCCAGACCCAAGAGGCCTGAGCAGCCCGAGCAGGCGTGAACCGAAAGTGGCCACCAAAAATGGCCATGGACACAGAGAACGAAGACAGCAGGCGCCTCGAAGGAGAGGAAACGTGAGTCCGTCCCAGCACACACGCAGCTGTTTCCGCACGGCTGCCCACTGGACAAGCCCCAGGGGTGGCAAAAGGAGCATCCCTGCAGGGATCGCCGAGCAGCCATGGACGGCGCTGAGTGCACTAGAGCCGGAGGGGAGAACGTGTGAGCCCACGTGCCCCGACGTGCCCAGGCACGGCCGCCCTCACTCCGCCCCAGAGCTCCATCCGTCCCCGGAGCTGCTCTGAAGGAGGCCACGAAGGACCCTGGAGGGGAGAGTTTAAAGCTGGTTACAGGGTAAGGGACTCGTGGACTGAGAAACCACGCCGCCGGCTGCCCGTGCGCAGGTGAGGAAACGCCATCTCTGAGGCGTATGCAGCCACTGTTCTCGGGGAACACACGCAGTCTGGTGTGGACGCCCCGGTCCCCCGGAGAAGGGGGTGGACAGAGACCCCAGAGCGGCGGGAGCATCCTCTCAGCATCCTGGGTGGAGGTCCTGGGGTCTGGGCACGGACTGGGCGTGGCCAGTGTCTGCGCGGAGGGTAGACGGGCCCAGGCCTGACAGATGTGGTGACCTGTGTGGCCGGCATCCCAGCCGTGTGTCGCCGTCATTTCAGATCTGGTGCTGGACTGACTCGCAGATGGGCTGCCCCCTCAGGAATGATCAGGCGTGCGGGTATCAACACTCAGTGCCCCAAGACGGCGGCGAGCACGTGTCCAGGCGGTTCACAGAAGCCCTCGGTCCTGTTCTGCGAACGGGACCCTGGCCTCTGGGCAGCAGGCTGAGTGACCATGACTCTCCGCGCACCAGGCCTCAGTCACCTCCAAGCAGCACCTCCTTCCCGCTCAGGGCTCAGGGCCTGAGGGCAGAGCCTCCCTGAGCCAGCAGGGGCCTGGGGCACAGGGACTGTAGCCAGAGCTGCAGGCACACCCACCACACGGGCCACACCGCCAGGAGTGAGCGCACAGCGGCTGCCCCAGGGCCGTGGCACTCCAGCCTCCCAGACCTGAGTCTGGGGGCGCTTGGCACCCACACTCCCGTGAGCACCACGAGCTTCCTCAGGGGCTCATCCCGTCAGCGAGGGCACAGTTGGAGACCTTGGCCAGACCCTGCTTGGTCCGTGATGATGGGCACGTGAAATTCTGTGGTTTGTAGCAGTGGGAACGAGGCTATGCAGGGCCACGGTCTGTGGTGTAGGGTCTGGTGGGGGGGCGGGCAGGTGGACAGGGTCAGAGATGCCTTTGCCCCCCCGCACCGGCGGCGCATCCATCTGCCGGCGGGGGCCGGAGCTCGGGCAGCGGGTCAACTGCATGGCGCTGCTGGAGGCCTGGGGCAGAGACGTGCGGGAACCACGTGGGGGAGACGCCGAGGACGCCGGCTTCACGATGACGGAGCACTTCACCAGAGACCCCACAGGACCCGACACAACGACCGTGGCCACGTTTATAACGCAAACACCCCGGCCAGTGCCGCACGCCCCCGGGGCTTCCAGCAAGATCCACCCCGCGTAAGGCGTGGGTGGCCCTCAGAGCGCCAGCCTCAGAGCGCCAGCCTCAGAGCGCCAGCCCCAGAGCGCCAGCCCTCAGAGCGCCAGCCCCAGAGCGCCAGCCTCAGAGCGCCAGCCCCAGAGCGCCAGCCTCAGAGCGCCAGCCTCAGAGCGCCAGCCCCAGAGCGCCAGCCCTCAGGCTGGCAGCAGCCAGCCGCCCTCCCGGCGTGAGGCACGCAGGCCGCCCCCAGCCCCATCTCACCACCGCGTTTCGCTCCACTCTGGCCCGGATCTGGTCGACTTTGCCTTCTATCACCCGGGGAAATATGGACGAATCAGCTCCCTTGCAGAAGAGATAGATTTCTCCTAAGAAAGGAAGGAAACAAGATGTTTAGCTACACATGGGGAGACCTAGATCATTCTCCACGTTAAACTATACGAAGCAACAGAAACAAGAACGTCCACATGGAGAGCGTCAGAGACGTTTCCCGAGACCCGTTACCACATGCAGTCGGGAGAGAGTGAAGCCGTTCTTCCCACAGCCCCAGATCGCACGGGCCGTTGAGGGCCAGAGGAAGACGGGTCCCCACTGCCATCTGGCCCCCAGGCGAGGTAAGGACACGGGACGGGCCCCCCAAGACACTGCCGCCGAGGGTTCACCATCCTTCACCCCAGCAAGACCCACAAACGCATGCTGTGAGGCGTCCCCCACAGCTCAGGAGACATCCCCACGGCTTTGCATGAGCTTGCGCTGCAGACCCGCGCTGCCCCATGAGATAAACCGATGTTCTCTTCCAGGTAGCAGGGGAAGCCGGCAAGACCAAGAGGAGAGAACAAGAGGGACGAGGCCGGCTCTGGTCGACAGGCCCACACACGGGGGCGCCTTCTCTGCCAGCCATGAGTGTCCACATGGCCCTCCACCAGGCCGGCTGTGTTTGCATGTGGCTCCTGGAGAGCATGGGACCTGGACAAAGGTGCCTGAATGCAGCCGTGGCACCTGGAGCCCCGCTGATCCCAGCAGGGACGCGATCGTGGCGCCCAGAGTGAAACACCCCAGACAGCAAAGGGATGCCCGTAGATGTCCTGAGACTAGACCATGGCTGAGGTCAACCCACAGCTGGAAAGGACAGCGTCACAACGTCTGGGCCACCAATACGTGGAGCTGGGCGGGGTCCCGCGGTGCAGAGAGCCCGACCCCCAGGACACTCTCGCCAATGGTGTGGGCTTGTGGCCAGATTCTGGTCACGAGCCACGGACAGTGGGAGCCAGGCTGGGCCCGCGACCAGCCTGGGGCAAGACCTGTTCCAGACCTAACTTCCTTCGACGCAGTTTCCAGCAAGAAGGGCAGTCCGGGCATCACACGCACTCTCCAACGCTACTTTCTAAAAAACCATGAGGATTTATGGTAATGGCTCAGGTCACTCCCTTGCACACACGCTCCAGCTGAGACACGTCTGGCCCTGGGACTTGGTTTCAACAGCCTCTGATGTAAAAACATCCGGAGTGAAAACCACTTTATTCTGCAAAGAACCAAAGCTGCCCCGCACACCTCCAGTCCTGGAAGCCAGCACGGAGCTACCACGCAGAGGCGTGCCCACACGCGGTGTCCCTGCCGTGGAGCAAGCCGTGGCCGAGGCTGCTTACGGCCCTCAGAAGCAGCCCCGCTCTCACTGGCCACAGGGGCTTGTGGTCGCCCGCATCCATCAGGCTGGAAAACCAGAGCCATTACCCTCGTTTCTGGGGATGCGTTACTACGCAAAGAACAACCTGCTTAATTAATCATTCAAATGTCTCTTGAAATTAATTGGTGCTGTGGCTGGTTCAGATGCCATGTGGTCTGTCCCGGGAAGCCCGCAGATCTGCAGGGGACCCCCAGGAGCGGGCGGACGTCTCCCCGCGGAAGGGGGGCCTGGGCCTGGCCTGACGGCTGCGACATGACTCCTAACGCGACCCCACTCCTTCTGGAGCTCCGCGGTGCCCTCCTGCGGGGAGGTGGCAGGAGTCTCCGAGGGCCCCGCTCTGAGGGGCCCCAGGAAGCATGGAGGGGGCAGGGCTCGGTGCGGAACGCTGCCTCACTCCCTGCCGTGCAGTTGCGCCTGTGACCGGGAACCGTCTCCCAGATGTGACTCAGCGGCCAGACGGCACATCCGCATCCGTCCCTGCAGGGAACCCCTAGGGCGCAGGGCCCGTGATGTCCGGTTCCCCTTGACGTCCTCCTCCCAGGCCACCGTGTGGCTTCGACCGTGCCCGCACACCAGACCGTGTCCTTCAGCGTTACGGGGACTTGCCACGACCTGCTGGCCCGAGCGGAAGACTGTCTCCCCACATTCCAGGCAGCATTCACACCATGTTACGTCCCCAGACACTTGGCACAAGTCTCCCTGGCTGGGCTGTGCCCGGGTGCCACGCCGCCGCCAGGCTCAGGGGTGTGGGGACCACGCAGGGACCACGCCCAGAGCTGCCACATGCCTTGCCCAGGCTCATCCAGCGCCCCAGGAAGTGAGTCGCAGGGTTCTGCCCAACGACGCGCCCCGGCCACCTCATACCGTCCTCTGCGGCCTGAGGAGTAAGACGAGCTGTGGCGGATGCCCCCAGGACACCGTCACCAGGGCCCTGCTTAAGGGCATCGGCCGCCTGCGCCTCCCGTGTAAGGAGTGACACTGGCGGACCCAGAAGTCCCCAGTGTGCCTCCAGCTCCCTTGGCTCAGAGTCCGCCTGCTTTCAGGGCGGTGGACTGCGTCTGCCTGCTTACCAGGCGACTTTCCAAAGACACGAACACAGTCTGGTGGGGCCCAAAGGACCGAGATCCCGCAGTGTTCACCAAGAAGCCGTTCCACAAGTGCGGACTGAGCGGAGCCGCGCGGCGGGGAGCCCGCGAGACTCATCTGGCTTCTGCACTCGGCTGCTCCCGGCCCAGGTCAGGGCAGCTCACCTGACCGTGGCGAGCAGGAAGGCGCCCCACAAGGTGCCTGGCGAGCTGCCCCTCCCTGGAAATGTCCCCCCGGCAAGAGGGCCCCCGGGTGGAAACAGGCACACCGGGGTTGGCCTGAGTAGGGACCAGGGAAGGCAGCTCAGGGGGTCGGTGCTCAACTCTGGAGAAGCGTCCGTCGGGCACAGCAGGAGCCTCAGGGCGCTGGCAGGGTCTTCAGGATGGACGCGGTGGCAGGAGCCTGGAAGGCTGCGGGTGGGTGACGTTTGGCTGCCGTGTGTGGCGGCCGCAGGGAGGGGAGGGAGACCCTGCACGTCCTGCCAGTCACGTGGGGTCCACAGGGGCTGCACCTGCGCCAGGTACAATGCCCAGGAGCCCCGCACCTGCACCCGCGAAGCCAAGGGGCCCCATGACCTGCGGCAGGCTTACCTCGTGTGTTTTACTTTATTTATTTAAAAAAAAATTTTTTTTAAAGATTTTATTTATTTATTTGACAGAGAGCACAAGCAGGCAGAGAGGCAGGCAGAGGCAGAGAGAGAAGCAGGCTCCCCAATGAGCAAGGAGCCCGATGTGGGGCTCGATCCCAGGACCCTGAGCTGAAGGCAACGGCTTTAACCCACTGAGCCCCCCAGAAACCCCCCTCGTGTATTCTAAAGAGAACAAACGGTCCTACAGCTCCTACCCAGGTAAGCACGAGAATAAAACGGCTACAACGTGTAATTCGAAAACTCGAAGGAAAAAGACATTCCTACCTGTAGCAGATTTCACAATCACGCTCATTCTCCTTCGTACTGAGTCAAAACTCAAAATTTCCAGCAGCTCAAACCTGGAAAAGATCAGAAATCACTTCTACTCCCTCTCCGGCTCTCGCAGTCCCGGAATCTGGGTTAGCACGGCACTTCCCGCGGCACAGCGCCTGGGGCGTCCTGTGGCCTGTCCACCCGCCCGCCCGCGCCCTCGGGGTCCACGTGGCGGGCCCTGGGCTCCTGGTGGCTGCGTGGGGAGGCTGAAGCCAGACCTCCGCGGGCTCACTCCCAGCCCAAGGTCCCTGGACGTCTGTCCAGCACACAAAGTACACGCTCACGCCCCTGAATTCTGAACACACAGGCCGTGTCTGAGCTACACCGGGGTCCTTGGAGTTCGTAAAAACCATTTAAAAAAACAAAACCAAGGTGCGGCCGGCTCGTGCCGTCACTTTAGACCGTGAGTCCTGCTGACACCCGACACACCGAAAGCAGTTCAGCCCCCCTGGACAGACGCCTCCGGAAACTCCCCGCAGCCCACAGACCCCAGCTGGGAGCCGGGAGCCCCATGGTGGGCGGGCCCTTGCCCTCCGCGGGTGGTCACGCGGCTCCCGCGGCCGCCAGCAGCCCGGGGACAAGCCCACTGCACCCACCGAGGACCGGCAGCCGGTCTGGTCAGGGGCTCACCACCCCTGCCAGCGCGGGAGTTTATGCTTAAGGAAACATTAAAATCTAGGGGTCTCTGAGGCCAACCCACCAAGCCCTATGTTCTCTGCCACCTGTTTATAAAGGAGGCGGAGCTGCGAGTCAAGACTCGAGACACGCCCTCCGTGTCTGGGACCAGCCCTCCCTGATGGACTCGGTCACGGACACCGAACACGTGTGGTGTCTGGAGACAGAACGGGAGCCACGAGCATCCCTCGCGCCCTCGCTTGGACCCTGTGCGGGGCGTGCCGCGACCGGGGAACACGGCGTCGTGCGGCCTCTCGTGCTGGACCCCACACGCTGCGGGGACTCCCAGGGAAGCCTCATCTGGGACAGCTCCCGGCAGACGCTCTGCAGCCTCCACTCTGACCGACCGGCCCGTGGGCGACGGTCCGGGGCCGCTGTGAGAGGAAGGGGAGGCCAGCGTGGGAACGGGACAGGGAACGTGGGCCCCCGCCAAGACCGCGGGCTCATGACCGTGCGCCGCGCTCACCTCTCCACGTCGTTCTCCCTGTTCAAGATCTCCATGTAGTTGTCCTTCAGCCGCAGGTACGTGAAGCCCAGCCTGCAAGGAGGAGGCAGTCAGAGCTCAATTTCCAGCTCGGACGCTTCTCCTCCACGCGTTATTCAAGTCGGGGAAAGCTTCCCCGTCAGAAAGAAGCACTTCTGGTAAAAGAGGCTGTGAACTGGGCTGCAGATTGAGGCAACTAAACTCGTCATCTATTCACCGCTCGAGATGCCCTCCGAGAGCCACCAGAACGGCGACCGACTCTGCCCTCGGACTGGTGAGCGCCAGCGGGCTCCAGGACAAGGGTGGGTGTGGGGACTGGCCCGTCCACAGGGGCCCGCGCCTGGCTTCCTGAGCAGTGCGGCTCTTCGCCCCACGGCCACGTCACACTTAAAAGGATCCTGAGAGACTGTCAGCCTCTGGGACGACGATCTCATTTTCCCAAAGAGGGACCATGATCCAGAGCCAGCAGTCAGCCAGTAGGCATCCGTGGCGCGGGGACCACGTAACAGCTCGTCCTCCACCAGCACACCCGAGTGCTGCCCGCACGCCAGGTGCCGCGGTGCAGACACAGCAGGCGTGGCTTCTGGACGCCAGGAGCTCAGAGATGGGGACGTGGCCACAGAGATGCAAGGGGGCCACGGGCCGTGGAGAAGGGTGTCCACTCGGCCCAGCACGAGCTGGCCGCCTTTGGGGGCCAGCGCGCCGTGGCTGGCAGGAACGGTCCGTCCTAACTTCCGACACACGGTGCGTTCGGGGCGCTCGTTAGGACGGACGCCGCAGCGTGCGGGGAACACAGCTCGCACCTTTGTCAGGAGTCGGGGGGAGCCGCCGTTTAAGACGCGAGGAACAGAACCCACAGCCGGGGTTTACTCTGAACACACGTGAGCCACGGGTCCCAACAAGAACCCGGAGCGGCCGTCCTGGGAACGCGAGCTGGCCTTGAAACAAGCTCAGCGGATGCCCGAGACACGCTGGTGTCACAACGAGGCCCCGAAACACCAGTCGGGCCAGACCACCAACCGCCGTCACCGAGACGCAGAGCCGGTCAGACGTCACCGCGGGGGGGGGGTGGGGACAGCAGAGCACCACACAGGGGACACCCAGACAGAATTAGGGGAAGTAGCGCAGCAGTGACAGACTCTGGCAGCGGAAATGGCTGCGAGACACGTGGGCGGCGGGCTGCGCGCAGAGGGACCCTGTCCAGCAGCACGGGAGCTCCGCCGGCCTGCCCGCCCCGCAGTCTCCCGGCACACAGCGGCCTCCAGACACTCCAGGACGAGCCCCCACCTTCCAGACCCGCCCAGAGACGTACCTCTGGACGCCCTCCACTAGGGCCACCTCGTCGGGAGAAGACGAGATGTACACACAGGACTTCCCCCCGTCCGGTGACTTCCTAGGTCCGTCCACGTTGTCGTCATCCTTCACCTGGATGGTATGGCACAGACACAGGGCCCGGAAAAACAGCTCCTCTCGCTCCTGTGAAAGCACAACTCCACAGATCTACGCCCCGTCGGCTTGGCGTCCACAGAGACGCTGAAGACGGGACAACAAGGCGGCACGTGCCACGGCTGGGGAGCAGGAGCAGGAGTGAGTCTCATCTCTGGGGCCTACGGGGAGGAGTGGAAGTGTGGCTTCTCGCTGTCCTCCAGCACTTCTGAGTACGGGGGGGTGAGGACACCGGGTCAAGGTCAGAGGAAGTGAACTCAGCATCCAGGAGCCAGGATGCCCTGGGGGACCCTTGACCGCCTTCCCAGGGGTCCTGTGGTGTGGCCGAGACCCGGGTGGGCCACAGACCATGGGGCTCCCTCAGGACACGGTTTCCATGCGGAAACTGTGTGAGGCCGACTGGGGGTCCGGTGTCCTCGGTCGCTAGAGGCTTCCACTGCACCGCCCGCTAAGGCTGTCCTGTCTCCGGGGGGCCCAGCTCAGGGCTCTGCCGCCAGTTTCAGGAATGGTCTCCTGACTGACCATGTGACCACGGGGAGGGGTCACAGAACCTCCCAGAGACACAGACGTCTGGAACCACAGCACTTGGGGGTGTGTGCCCGTGCATGGGCATGTGTCTCCGTGCGTGCGTGTGTGCACACGAGTGTGCATGTGTGTCACTATGAAATACATGAGTGGGGGCACGTCTGTGTGTGTGTGCGCACATGTGAGCATGCATGCGCCTCAGCGTGCACACGTGTGTGAGCAGACATGTGGTGTGCACAGCCACTTGGCTCTCAGCCCACCACGTGCCCTGCCTTCCCTGTTACAGTGGCTTCTCGGACAGCCGTGACTATGGACTCACGGCAGGAAAAGGTGGCGTCCCACATTCCTGATGGAAGCCGCAAGGGCTCCTGGGACATGGGGCAGTGCCGGTCGGCCTTGTGCTCAGGGACCCAGGGCGGTGCAGCAGGGAAGGCCCCCAGGGAGCAGAGGTGCAGGGGGCGTAGCCACCTACCCTGGTGCCGGCGCCCGGCGAGGCGTCGATCATGTCGATGCCGGCGGCCCCGGGGAGCACCTGCCCATTGCAGACGGCGTGCGGCACGTACACGTGGCCCTCGACGCAGCACTCCTTAAACTCCATGTCGTTCTCCGTGAGCGTGCCGGTTTTATCCGTGAAGACGTACTCGACCTGCGGCATACGACTCTGCGTGGGCTGCGGGGCTGGAGGGCCCCCGTGGACTCGGGCCCTGGCACAGCCCTGCTTCCTGGTGTCATGTTCCTTGCAGGAAGGGGCCTCTCCTGATGGCCACCCACACTGCCGGGGGCCCGCACGCGGCCGGCTCGCCAGCCTCCTCCAGCCTCTGCCAGGCGCAGCAGCCCCGACCCAGCCGCGTAGGACAGGCGCACGAGGCCTTTCCGCTCCCCAGAAGACGGGGTCTCCCTGTTCCCTCGCAGAAAGACAGACTCGGGATGGGGGTCTTAAATCTTCTCTAGTGAGAAAATCAAGGATGCCGGGAGGATGGACCCACACTTACTTGGCAAGGTCTGCGAGGCCACAGGCCACAGTACCACTGGGAACAGAGAAGCCAGAGCCCCAGCAGAAGAGCAGAACAGATTTCCGATGGAAAACTGTACCCAGCGTTAACCCTCCACTCAGATCCATTCCGGTTACGTGTTCATCAGGAATAACAGAATTCCAGATGACGGCACGACGCGGGACGTCCCCGCCGGCTGGGACCTGCCAGCTGCCCCGACACGTGCGGGAGAGAGCGTGGGAGGGGCACAAAGTGCAGGAAGGCGGCACGGAGAAGACACAGTAACACATGGCCAAGTGTTTCACCGTCTGCTTCCTCACGTGGTCTCTGCAAAACGTTCTCTTCTGTCTTGCTCCCTCCACCAAAAATGCCTTTTCCCTTTGCGCGCGGTTCTGCAAGCCAGCTGTGAGGGCATGGCCGACACCTGCCGCCCGGATGCCGCTGGCCCCTCCCCGTGCTCTGGACAGCGAGAAGCAGGAAGGCGGCCCGCGTGCGACGATTCCCCAGCAGGGTGGCGGTGCGGCCCGAAGTCACCGACCCCTTCCCCAGAGCGACAACAAGAGCGTCTCGGGAGGCCATCTTCTACTTTTTTTTTAAGATTTGATTTATTTATTTAAGGTAGAGCGAGCGAGAGCACAGCGAGGGGCAGAGCGAAGCAGGCTCCGCTGAGCAGGGAGCCCGACGTGGGACACGATCCTGGGACCCTGAGATCCTGACCTGAGCCAAAGGCAGAGGCTTCACCGACTGTGCCCCCCGGGCACCCCTGGAGGCCCCGTCCCCTGAAACACTGTCCACAACCCTCCCATGGCAATTTGTCAGATAGATTCCTGTGCCAAGCACCACTCCACGCTTCTCGTTACAGAAGGGGCTTTCCTCTGAGAACGCGTGGGAACACACGGCAGGGACCGTGCACAGAGAAGACGTGACACACAGAGACCTAAAGCTATTCTGGTGCCGGGTGGCCGAGTCAGGGTCTCTGTGTGCCTGTCTGGGACCAGACCAGCCATGGCCAGACAGTCGCCTGGAAATCTGGGCTCATGCGTAAGCACATCACCTCTCGGGAACAAGTACCCGGGACCCAGCGGGGTGAAGGCACTAGGTCCCCAGCTGAGTCTCTGTGTCCATTCCCAGAAGGCCTCAGGGGCCTCGTGGGGGCAGAGCTCAGAGGCCACAGCTTGACACAGCCCTGCTGGCGGGCGCCTGGGTGGTGCCGTCGGTTAAGCATCTGATTCTCGGTATCACGTCAGATCGTGACCTCAAGGTCATGAGGTCGGGCCCACGTCGGGCTCCGTGCTCAGCGAGGCGTCTGCTGGAGGTTCTCTCCCTCTGCCCCTCGACCCGCCGTGTGTGCACCCCCTCCAAAAAAGTCTTTAGAACGGCCTGTTTGCAAAACTACCCCCCAAACTCCTTACTTTGTTTTTTAGTTTTTAAAAATGAGTGAACTACCGTTTACCAAATGCTCTTTCCTGCAACATAAAGGCAGGGAAGGTTCGGGCCAGGGTATGGCCTTTCCAGAGCTGTGTCCCAAGGAAGAAGGAGCTGTGGTCTGGGTCTCATGGACGGGTGTGCACGGCTCTGCCCTCACCCCGGCAGCCCTGGGCGGCCCTCCCGCTCCGTGGTGGCTGCGGCAGACACGGTGGCCCCGACACCAAATTCAGCACGGCGCTCTGGCGGGGCGGGTGTGTGGAACCGTGGCCCCTGTATGGATCAAGACGGTCCAGTGCCGAGAGCTCGGCCACCACCGTCGGCAAACGGTGGGGCTGTGGGTTGGCGTCTGAAGCCTGCGACGCACCAAGCCATGAGGTCTCCCTGGATTCATCTTTAAATCGAGGAAAACGGCTCACTCTGAGCTCCGGGAAGGAAAGCAGGTGTAAGAGCTGAGTGCAGCACCCGGACTTACAGCATTAACGCCCAGAAGGAGCACCGCTCACCCAGGCCGCAGGGGAGCTCCCAGCAACCAGCGAACGCGGCTGACTGTGCGTAAACTGTACACAGCAAGTGCCACCAACTGTCACATGAAGCGTAAAAGGCCAACGTCACGCTGTGTTCTGGGAGTCATGGGATGCGTCTCTGGGAATGACTTAAAGGGGAAGCCTTTCCCCCGGACCACCTGAGACTGTGCCAAGATCACGCAGGGCCCGGGAGCCTGGGAACAGAACGCAGAGGGATGCGACCGCCCGCCAGCTGGGGGAGGGTGCCGCGGGTACTGACCTGTCCTAATTCTTCGTTTAAGTCCGACGTGTTGACCAGAGGTCCTTCCCCTGTGTCCTCGTCAATCATCTCTTTGTCCCAGGTGATGAAGTAGGAGCCCAGGAACTTCTGCATCTCCACCGTGACGTACATGGACACGGGGATGATGTAGTTGAAGAGGACCATGAAGGCCAGGAAGTCGGTGAGCGCCCTGAGGAACTGAGAGCGCCGCGTGAGGCCCCGCGCCCCACCTTGCCGGCATCTCCGAGCCCCGCCCGGGCTGCACTGGCCGTTCATAACCGCAGCCACGCTCCGAGGACGGGACCCCGCGCTGGGGGCTCACGCCGCTGCCCTCATGCGTTTACCGTGGCAGCCGACCCCAGTCCGGACCGCACCCTCAAACACCTAAGTGAGACGGGCGCCCCGTGTCGGCGGCAGGGAGGCGACGGGCACGCCTTCTAGGTCTCTGCTACGGAGACGTCCGTCAAGACTAGGCGCTCGCCTGCCGCGTTCTCGTGACAGCGGCCCACAGGGTGTCTGATCACTGCCAAGGGGGCGCGCTCCGTACCAGGTTCCTCTGTCTCTCCGCCTCGGTTTTCTGGTTATACCACGGCTCGTCTCGGAACGGCTCGCTCTGCCACACGTACTTAAGGATGGTGTTTATCAGCGCTTTGCTGATCAGAATGCAGAGGTAGACGATGAGGAACACGTTCATGGATCTAAAACACAAGACAGCAACGACACCCGGTGACCGCTGGCTGAGGAGCCTCTCTCACGCGTCAGGACAATGGGGCCACGAAGACGTGGAGCGCCATGATGGAGAGAAGCCCCCCACCCGCCGGCACCGTAAGCCCCCAGTCGTCAGAGTCCCTCCTGTGACCACAGGCGTGTGACTCCAGGGGCCACAGGAAAGTTCTGAAGACAGGAGAGAGCGGTGCTTGCGGCCACGCTGTGGACTGCGTGGTCTGGGGGGTCTGAGATCAGGACCCCCGGAAGTCAAGTCTTCTGCCACAAAGTGTCAACCGGGGGGTGACACACTGCGAGATCAGCACCAGGGAAGGGGGCAGGGAGATGCCCTCTGAGCTGGAAGAGCACGGAACCCCTGCCCAGTGTCTCAATGAAGGCTTGTCTCCCAGCATCCGTTTCTGGAAGCTGTTCACCGGGGCAGACGTTGGAAACAAAGCATTCTTGCTTACTGAGAGCCAAATCTCCGTTTTCACGTCGGGACAGCCACCCGTGGACAGAGAGACCCAGGGTCCCATTGAGACCACCTTGCCGAGGGCAGGCAGAGACCCCCTCACAGTCCTTGCAGAGATCCCAGGCCCCACACAGCTCCGTATTAAATAGTCATCACCACTTCGAGGCAGGGACCCACGTGAACAAAAGGCAAAGAAGACAAAATTCTGGGCCATGCTGTCTCACGGCTGTAACTCTATCCTTGACTCATCGTCAGGACTTCACCGTTTCAGGAAAAGAACACTGTTTGCTCTGCTCACGCTTTCCTTGGGAAAAGCTGAAAGTGACCCAATTCTGACGTTTTCGTGCGCTGGCGAGAGGAGTGGCCAGGACTCCAGCGTCCACACGAGGGGCCTGCAGATGTGCACTGGAGGTGTGGGGTCGCTTGTGGCCCCGCAGAACAAGACTGTCTGCCTAAATACCCCGCGCCACCAGCGCCCCAGAGACCAGGACGGAATGACTAACTCCGCCAAAGGGAAAGGCTGTCGCGTCTCGGGGGGCACATGACGGTGTCGGGTCGTGGGGCTCTGCGCCCCGAGACTCACTTCTCCACAGCAGATCGTTTCTGGGACTTCGACTGGTAATTCAGCGCCATCTTGGTTTCCATGCCCGTGTAAATAGCAACACCTGCAAGGCGGGAGAGTCCGCGTCAGAGCCGCCGCGCACTCCTCAGGCGACGAGCTGCTCGGGACCCTCAGACTAAAAAAGTACTTTCCGTCCCCGCGGGACCAAGCTCTGCGGTTTCCTGAAGGTGAGACTGTACCGTGTTGGGCTTTTCTGAAACCGCGCACACGAGCACATGTTTAAGTTTCCTCCCGTAAAAACCAGAACGCGGCTCAGGGCGGGGAGAGCCCTGGAGCAGCGCAGCCGCGGAGACCTGCCGCACGGCGGCGCGTGCGCTCCCCCGCGGACGGGACCTTATGCTTCTGACTCAGGAACCACAGACGCTCGACTCGCAACCGACCGGCAGACGCTCGGCCTCGTGCGCGGGGGGCGACGCGCTGGGCCAGGCGCCCTCGGGCTGCCGTCCGTCCGCTGCCACGGAGCGGCTCGGTGCGGACGGACGCGCCGGCTCGCTTTTAACTGCCCTGAGCTTTAGAAGCTGCTGGTGACGACTCACTGAGACACTCACCGAAGACCTTCTCGGTGTTCTTCAGCGTGGCTCCCCTGAGAAGCAGGTTCTCCGACCCCAGGGGCCTGCAAAGACAGGAGGACCAGAGTGGGGCGGGGGCGGACAGAAGAAGGTGCTCCAGCTGGGGAACGGAGGCCTGGGCCTGACAGACTTCGTCTCAAGAGGAAATTGTTTAGCGTGGAGTAGCTTATACTCGGGTCACGGAAGCTGGCCCGACTCCGTGGGAGAGCGTGGCCTCCGCCCTGGGAGGGAAGACCCGCTCTGCGGAAGGACCTGGCGGGCGGCCCTTCGCGGGGCCCACTTCCTGGAAGGGCCGTGTCAGGAACGCGGGCTCCCAGCCCACGCAGACCGACAGACGGGCCCCGTTCCCGAGAAGACTCGAGAGGCTTCAGCTGTTTCTACCACATCCTTGGGGAGACTCCACGAGTCGGTGGGATCTGGTCTCACTTTCAAACGCGGGATCGCCACGTGCGTTCCCCCCATGGCTGTCCAGCCCACGAGGACCCTCTGCGTGCAGGCAGCCCCCAAATCCGGACGCTCCCCTGCCCCTGCTACCTCGGCAGGAAACAACCAAGGAAGTTAAGATCAGTCACGAAGAACACGCCGGCCCCAAGCGCACGAGACTCGACCGTGAGCCACAGACCACGTCTCTGCCTCTGGGGCTTCGTGTTCCCTGGGCTCGCCCTGGTTTCCTCGCTGCTCATTTCCCAAGAGCAGACAAGAGCAGGAAGCAGAACACAGCTCTGCGGACGCTGGTGCCGTCAGCCTTGCACGGACTGCGTCTGCAGCGCGCAGGGACATGTGCTCTCGGTTCTCCCGTGCCACAGCGCGCGGGGGCCTACGGAACACCACAGACTCGGACGCGGGCCGTCCAGTTAGCCGACGCGGCTCAGGGCCGCCTCCCCGAGGACGAGGGCGGGAGACTGCTTTCTGGGGGACACCTGACTGGACGCATCGGCCCAGGGCGGCTCCACGGTCCCGGTCCTTGTGCCGGACCTGACCGCCACGGCCGCTCCCGGGGCCGCACGCGCCCTGCCGGGTCCCCTTCAAGGCCCGTCGGCCTCCGGAGTGGCTCGCTCACACGCCTGTGGACCGTCTCACGGAAACAAACGGCCTTTTTATACAGCGTGTCTGGGAAGTCAAACACGGTTTACTTTAAGAAGTACCCTGCTTCTAGCTTGGACAGGACTGCGAGGGCATGAGGACTTGGGACATACAAGTCACCCCCGCTCACACCGTGAGTTCACGAACACCTGTAACACCCAAAGGGTAAAAGTTGGCCGAACAGTGAACGTCCTTAAAGAGCAAAACAAGAATTAGCACCAGCCCGCGAGCTGCGTCAGTCACGACCTTCCCAAGTGCTCAGCATGAAACGTCGTCTGAATGTGAGGCGGGGGAGCCTGGAGTTTACTCCTTCTGATCCATCCCCGCGACAACGTAAATAAATCCCAAGCTTTCCAATCCTTTCTAATCCCAATAAATCCCAGTCCTTCCAACAGTGCTTCTCATGGGACCCAGAAAGGCGAGTTGTTTCTGCACAGACACTAGGAGCGTCCTAGAGACTAGCTTCTGTTTTGGGAAGACCACAGACCCTCGGAGGCACCGCGAACGTGCGGACGGACGATGGCTGTCACTCAGGACGCGCACAGCCCATTTCTGTGACACAATTTCAAGAGGGGCCCCGGGATCTCACACTGATTACCATCGATTTCCCACTGAGATGATTTCTCCTTCTGGGCAACTGCTCTCCTCGACATACAAGGTCACACCAGGATGCTGACAATCCGGAGGCCGCATGTGTGGACAGAAAAATGTCTCTCCCACACGGGAGAGGCAGGGGTTACAGAAAAGGTCGGCTCCAGACCTACTCCAAGCCGATTTCCTACACCGTCCACCTCCGTTACCTCGACAGCCAGGACCCACTAGACCCGGACACGATGCACAGACGACAGCCCACAGGACAGCCAGAGCCGATGAGAGCGGACCACATGGGTCCGGCCGCCGGCAGGTCCCGGGTGCGGCGCACCTGCTGGGTGCGGGTCCTCGTCCATAACCCGCGGGCGTGACCGACCCCAAATCGCTCCGATGAAGCAGGTGACCACACGCACCTCCCATCTACACAGTCCCAAGGAGACCTGCCCCTTAAATCCAGACAGAATCTGGGGCCAAAACGGCGTCCCTCAAGGATCTCGAGGAGACGTGGCCTCAGGGCAGCAACGGCCCAGCTTTATGGTTGAAGACACACTGGTCTGTGGAGACGCAAGGGCCCCTCTCGGGTAGCGCCTCGCGGTCAGATGGGCTCCTAACACCGTGAGACCACGATCCCGAGAGCGCCGTCAGCCGCTGGCACGGGGGGTGACACTCCCACCAGAGGCCAGAGAAGACCGTGGGACCCGGGCCCTTGGAAAGGCAGAATTCTGCTTCCAAACGCAACAGAGCGCCGAGAGCGAAGTGTCCGACGGCAAAGGGAAGTAACGGTAACCTGGCGGCACAGACCCTCACCTCACCACGGGGTCGTTCCGGTCGCTGTAGACGTTGATGCGGCCGACGAACCTGATGACAGAGAAGTCAGGTCAGGGCCGCGCAGCTGGGGGGGAGGGGCCGGCGCCTGCTGTCCACCCCTGTCTGCCGCCGCCGCCAGGACAGAAGCCCGCTCCACCGAGGGCCGCGTGCTTGGCCAAAAGCTCGCTGGCTTCCTCCCCCTTCCTTCCTTTATTTTCTGTCCTTATTCACCCATGACTCCAAGAATTTTCCTTAAAGTCGGTTCCTAGAGTTACAGAAAGTTACTTTTTTTCAATCAACTTACTTCTATTAGGCCAGTCCAAATGTTTGCAGAAGTAGCTACAGGTTTTAATGTTACTGGACTATGAAACACTAAACTATTTTATTCCGGCTTGGTCCTAACTTTTCGGCAGCGATGCGCACGCTCCTTCCCGACAAGCGCGGCGCCGGACAGCAGGGCTGGACGGGGTGGACAGCAGGACCGGCCCCGGGGGGGCGGGGAGCGTAACCACAGGGAGCGCGGACCGGACTTACTTGTACAGGTCGGGCTGGGGCTGCTCACACTCGATCGTGGCGTGCAAGCTGTCTATGTCTTCCTCAGTATGAAAGCCCTTCGTGTCCTGAACGGCGTAGTGAGTCTGCAGAGCAACAAACGAGTGAGGACGTGCACCTGGCCACTGGATCTCCAACGCCGGCCACGCCTTGTGTCCCCTGCTGCGCCCGGCACTAAGCCCGAGAACGAAGCCACGGTGCCGTGTCAGGGACAACGCAGGCGTGAACGCGTAAGTTGTGTGCTGTGCGCACACCAGAGTCTGCCCGCATCAGCAAGTGATGAAAGCACAATGCGCCACCAGCAGTCGTCTGGGAGAAAATACCTTTGCACTCGCCCAGGGCCCTGATGGCCTGGCTCCCTGTGTCCGAGGTGGTGGGTCTGGGGGCCCAAGGACGGCGGTTCTAATGTGACCCGAGCAGTGGATACACCGGCCCAGACGGGACCACTAACGCAAGCAGGTGGGCTTGGAGCCCGGGCACGAGGGCACGTGGGGACAGCGTGGCTCTGAACGTGCTCTCGTCCTCCCGGCAATCACGTGCTGGGCGGGAAAGGGCGCCGTGGATGGACACGGGACGTAAATGACAGCAGCTGTGACACCTCGAACAACTGGGGGCCCACTGCACACTGGGGACGTCAGGGGATCTTCTAGGCATGTCCTCCCAAGAGCCCCTGGAAGAAGGGTCTGTCCCAGTTCAGGATGTGAAAACGGCAAAGGTTAAAAATGCCTGCCCGAGGTCACACGGGCCATGGCCGTGACCGGAGCGGGAACCCCAGGGTCTGCGAAGGAAAGGGCTCAGTAACCCCAGCACCAGGTCAAGTCAGACGTGCCGACGTGACAGCAGCCACAAGTAGGACGCTGAGCCCAGTCGCATACAAGGGACAGCGGGGCGCCCGCCAGCTCTGGATGGGGCAACGGCCACCACGTCCGGAGAGCCATGGTGCCACCAGACGTGCCGCGGCTGCCCACGAGCCATGCTGGGGCGTCCCTCCCACAGGACGGGCGTGAGCAGCTGCTGGGTGCCAACAGCCAGGGGCCATGTGGCTCGCCGGGTGTCAGGGACACGGGAGCGTGATCGCCGCGCAGAGGCATGATGCCACAGTCACCAGACTCTCCCAGGCGCTTCGGCCCCCACAGTCTCTGGTTTGCGATCAGTCGCGCCAGAATGTTCGCCCTCGGGATGCACCCACAGGAAAGGTGTCCCCAAGTCCCACGGGGCTTATATGATGATCCTAATTATTCATAAAAGAAAGTATCTCTTTCCCACCATTAATTGCCATTTGCCAATGCCTCAGACGTGGTGGAGTCCACTGGGCCGTGCTCATGTTCCTAAACTCCTTGGAAGCTCCCATTTTTCTAAAAATAACGAAATCCTTAAAATCGTGATTGTTCTCTTCTTTTGATTGTTAATTAGTTTTGTAGTACCAACCGGCAGTACAGACTTCCATCCTGAGTCTAAGAAATCAATCACAAGTTCAGAAAATCCTTAAGATATTTGAACAAAAGGACACGTTAGGGTGACAGTCCTCAAAATCTCCACTCTTGTGTGCCTTTTCACATAATTCCAGTCTAGCGAAGACACTAATCTTGAGCATTAAAATGAAGTTTTCCAAATCCCCACCATCTACTCCTTGTATCCTGGCCCTCCGCTCAGTGACACAGCTAAGAACATGAAGTCTCCTCAGTTAACCCGAGTGGATGACGGTCGTGGACGCTGACGGGGGACAGGGAATAGCGGGATATGGGGAGAAGCAGAGTGAGGAGCCATGTGGTCAGCCCAGCTGCCCGGGTTTCTCCGTGACTCCTGGGAACACTGGGTTGGCCACCACGGTGCCACGGGGCCGGCCACACAGCGCTGCTGACACGACGCCCCACGGGGCCCCGGGAAAGGCACCTACCTTGTGACTGGACTCTCCGTCTAAGCTGGCGGTGGTCACGTGGCAGGTCCCGTCGCCTCGGCTGCTGGACAGGAAGATCAAGTCACAGGGGAAGGTCTCGTCCTCCTTGACCATGACGATGTCCCCAACCTGCAGGACAGACAGACGGCCTTGGGTGGCGGCCCCAGCGGGCAGGGGCCTCTTTATCCGCAGGGAGATGAGTGGGTGTGAAGGCCCTCCGGGGAAGGGCTGCTCGCCGGGGCTTCTGCCCAAACCGCGGGAAGACCAAGTGGCGGTGTCCACGGACCAACTCTAGACCCACGAAGCCTCACGGCGTATTCAAAACCACAAAGTCCCGTAACCCGATTAGCCCTGGCGCCCGAGCCGGACGCATTCAGGTGTGTGTTCACACACACGTGTCTGGGAACGACTCCTGCAGGAAGGTGTCGATCTCAAGACTTCCTTTGACCGGCGGGTGTGAGCAGCGTGCGGAGCAGGGGTGGGACTCAGAAGAATCGGCTGAACCAGGACCCGACCCCAGAGGCAGCCCGCATGGTTCCATTTACGCCGCGACGGCCTGGAGATAACAGAATCCGAGACAGACCACTGGGCACTCTCTCCTCGAGTGCCCTCGGGCAGCTTCGCGGGCCTGGCCCTGTCTCACACCGGCCGGCCACGGAGCAGACGTGTCCCACGGGAGAGCATTAAAAGTACAATTTTCCACCGGCTGATGCTCTCTAAGTCAGCTCACGGGAAGCATGGAGACTTGGCAAAGGACACGCGGTCACTGAGAGGAAGGGCACGACGGGCCCGTGAGCGTGTGCGCGGGCGCACCAGCACCTGCCCCGGACCCCAGGTCGGCCGGGAAGTCACCACCCATCAGGCAGAGGGAGGGGAGCTCAGTAGACGCCCCAAACACCCGACAGGGATGTTTACAGAACGAAGAAGATGCAGGGGCACAGGGGGCAGCGGGTGGAGCACAAGACCCTTGATCTTGGGCTGTGAGTTCAAGCCCCAGGAGGGGCGTAGAGAGTATTTTATCAAAAGAAAAACACTTAAAAAAATGTTGCTTAAAATCTTAAAAAATGCACACGGTAGCGTATATGACGTGTTGGACTAGGTTCGCTGAGATGGACCGTGTGCTGGCGACACATGAGAGGCCTTCGGGTGGGTCTTGGGTTGGGTGGAATGGGGGATGGGTGGGG
>PISX010018519.1:0-40344 GCA_004024625.1 Mellivora capensis
TAAGTGACTCTTAATCTCACAAAACAAACTGAGGGTTGCTGGGGGGAGGGGGTCGGGAAAGGTGGGTGGGGTAATGGACATTGGGGAGGGTATGTGCTATGGTTAGTGCTGTGAAGTGTGTAAACCTGGCAATTCACAGACATGTACCCCTGGGGATAAAAATTTGTTTATAAAAAATAAAAATTAAAAAAAAAAAAGAACTATATAAAAACCTTACTAAGCAGGTATTGATGCTTACCAGCTACATAATTTTAAAGAGATTTAAATTTACCTATTGAGAAAAAAGACAGTATGCTTGGTACAGAGGATTAAACATTCAGAGAAAGCATTCCAGATATAGTATACATATTAATGCTGGAAAAAAAAAGATAAATACATGGCTAACATAGCGGACATTTAGGAAATTTCTTGATAGTCAAAAATAACAAGAAACTAATATCCATAATAATAAGAAAGTAAGAACGTGGAGCCAATAACTGCTAGTCTAGAAGCTGGTGAGAGGATAAAACAAATTAGGGGTTACCAGCCCTTTCCCCCTAATTCATCACCCTATCCTCACATCTGATATCCCCAAATAGTAAACCTCAGTAAAAAAAAAAAAAAAAAAAAATCCTAGAAGAATAAGAAATTTGGAAATTCATGTCAGTTTCACCATTGTTTCTAAACTCTGAACATAAATCTGCTGTCACCCTACCTTTGTATATCCCTTCCTCAAAATCCCCAAGCCTCAAATTTGAAAATGCAGACCCAAGCTATTATGATCCTTGGGAATAATTAAGCACCTGGAAGAAGCCCAGATAAATCGTCTCTGGAGGAAATAATTTCAAATTTAGGCCTCAAAGATTTTCCACAATGTTCCAAGGAAAAGGGACTCAACAGCAAAAATCAGTAAAAAATATGAGAAAACCTAAGCACCATAAGAAAAAGTCAGATAAGGCAGTCCAAAATGAATAATTATGCCCCAAACAAATTAAATTACTAAATTTAAGAAATGCAAACTTATTTAAATTTAAAAGATGCAAAATTTGAAATTATACTTAAAAGAAATATAAAGGAGTATTGAAGCAATGATAGATGAGTGACTATCAAAACCAACCAGCCATATTTGAAAATCAGCAAATTAGCAATTCTAGAAATTAATTAAAAATTCTAGAAATTAATTAAAAAAAACTAATGGAAAAAAATTGCATGCTCCAAATAATATAACTTTGAAGTACATTAACAACAACATAAATAGGATTACATGAAGAAATAATAACAGTTAACACATAGAGTATAACTATGTACAAATACTTTCCTAAGTGAATTGTATATATTAAATAATTCTCACAACATTCTTATAACTTAGGTATTATTGTTATATTTGCTTCAAAGTGATACAGTAATCAGGGAGATTTTTCAAATGCAAGGCCCCCCCAGCCAAATAGATAGTATAAGTGTCAAAGAAAGAATGTGAATGCAGGTGTTTGGTTTCAGAATCTAACGTTTACAATGACATCATTTATCTCTAGAAAACCTGGCAACATACCTTTCAGGTATTTCACAAAAAAATAAAATATTAATACCCCATAAACAACGAAAATAATGCTTGACCACAATAATAACAGAGAAACACAAATAAAAGTATGAGATACTAGATCATAACCCCAATCTAGGAAAAACATAAAAAGTCTGATAATATTAAATGTGTGTAAATATGTAAAGCACTGATGACTCTCATATACTGCCTAAAAGTCTGTAAATTTATGTATCTATTATAGAAAAACATTTGACATTATCTACTAACTTAAATATAACTGTACTCTATAATCTAACAATTCCATTTCTAATGACGTATATCTTGAGAAATTCTTGTACCATGTGCCCAGAAATCTACACATGAATGTTCATAGCATAATTGATTATAGGGAAGTTAAAAACTGAAAGTAACCAAAATATCTATCAATGGAATAGGTCAATAAAATGAGATATATTTAAATGATGCAATAATATAGACCAATAAAAATGAACGCGTTCCAACCAAAAATCAGTATGAATACATCTCAAAAGTGTAATATTAAGTATCATAGTGATTGTATACATTTCAAAATAAGGCTAAATTTAAAAGTATTATTTAGAAATATTTATATAGTGAAAATGTGGGGAAAAAAAACAAGAAAATGATGAACACAAACTCAGGAGAGCATCTACTTTTGGGGGAAGAAGGAGAATACAGGCAGGAAGATAAACTCAAAGGCAATTTAAAAATATTTATTTTTATTTTTCATAAGCTTAGAGATTTTATAAGTTTAGAAAATTTTAATTTGTGAAGTATTATATTTATATTCAGTGATATCTCTATCGCACATTTTTAAAGTAAATTTTAAAAAAGGAAAATGTTATTTTGAAGAATTCAGGTTTTGCTATGTATCTTTTATCACCAAATAGCTACAAATTTGGGGAAGTTAATTAAGTACCTAGGATTTGTTTATTTTTTATTTAAAAACAAATGGAGTACAGTAGGCTTATTCAGTCACTCATTTTAATCCCCTAGTTGTTGTTATATATATGAGGCATTTTCTTGTTCCAATCAGTATCCTATCATGCAGTCACATAAAGATATAAGTTATGGCCTTTGCCTTTGAGCAGCTGACATTCTGAGTTGATGATGTCTCCCAGTTGTAATTTTATTTTCAGATAGCAGTCAGTTCAATTCATTTCCCTAGTCAAGACAAAGGGAAGAATTTGGCAGGCCCCTAAATTGGCCCTTAGCCTTGAAGACATAATGGAAAATTAAGGCAGATAAATAGAAGGAGATGACATTCAGGAAGAGAGAGTAAGAAGAAGAAAAATTCCTGGTTTGACACTATTGACATAAAATAAGACAATAGCCATGCACATAGAACGTAATATTATTGTATTCTTATCTTGGGTAAGAATAACGTAAAGATGATCTAGGCTCATGAGCATCATATTCAATTTCAACATATGTAGAAATTCCCAAAGCTTTGATAGGAAAAACAAGCACACAAGGAATGTATAAAACATTAATACAAGTTTGTGTTGGTAGTTTATGATGATGTAGGGAAACAAAATTCATGCCCAATATTCATAATGCATCTGGACTTTGCAAGCTCTGTATTATTTCTGTTAGGAAAGTAAACTGCTTTGAACGATTTAACTGCTAAGAATGTTTTAAGAATGATATATCTTGTTTTCCTATTCTAAATATTGAAAACAATGCCAGCTTTCTAAAGCTGATCTCCCAAGTTTTACCCAAGTTGATGGTGTATGTAGAAGAAATATCCTTACAGAATATAGAAATCAACCCTAATAAAAAAAAATAAATAGGTTCAGGTGTTGCTAAATATTTACTTGAAAATTTACATACCAATTTTTGGAAAACTGATTTTGGAGATTTATTTTTAAAGTTTGAAAGGGATTTTCCTTAAAATTTAAAATTTATAGAAGTCCAAATTTCCTTAGACAATATTTAAAAATATGAATAAATAATATAGTAACCAAAATTATTTGTGCTTTCCAATAGGCTTAGTTTAGATTTGGAAAGAAAGAAACCACATCTACAGACAGATGTATCTATTTTACCTATCTATCTGTCTCTCTATGCATTCATCTACAGATATGAAGTTATTTATATTTACACATATACATATATACATACATATACATATGTGTATAATATTATTAGTGTTCTCAAATATGTAAGTCACCTGAAATATTAAGCTTGTGCTTGCTTGATCTTTCTACTTTTTTCCCTGTAGGCAATACTGTATGTGTGCCTCCTGTTCTGGAAGCTCAAATAAACTGACATATTTCCTTTTAGGGTGTCCTCATACATGTCAACTGAGCTGGCTTATGTTTGAGCTAATTGACAAGAGTGGCAATGTAAATGCTATGCAAATGAACTCCTTCTGGGAGTCCTCTTTCTAAGTTCAATTGATGCCTATGCTAACATAGCACTTTGTAATGTTATTCCAAAGTATTTAATTTTGTGGTTTGTGTAGACATTCAGCATTACTGACAGTGATACATTGGCCTCCTATACTATCTGTCTCTGACAAACATTCTCTGCTTTAAACACAGCACTATGGCCGATAAATTTGAAACACATGAAATGAGAGCTGATAATGCTGTATTATTGATGATAAAATTAAGTCATGGAAAATTTAAAGCTGTGCTAACATGACTGCCCCCCCATACACACACACACACACTGTACACATCAAGATTATCCCATCTTTTTCACTGAAGTTACAATGTAATTAATAATAGAAAAAAACCATATTTGTGACAGTTTAGTTTCAAACATTAGTTTTTAAAATGTGACTACACTGAACGTGGTTTATTTAGTGAGTATGTATTTTCCTCTCTCTGATTTAGTCTTTGTTGTAAGAGTTTCTGTGTTCTATAGGCTGTTCAGCAGAATCTCTGTCTTCTACTCACTAGATGCCAGTAACAACCCCACTAAATTGTGACAATCAAAACTGTCCCTAGAAAAGGGCAAAATGCCTCCAGTTGAAAGATCTGTATTCTGAGGTCCCTACCAAATGCATCATAGGTTTAGTGACAACTCTGCTCTGACTGGTCAGAACTTAAATGTGTGAACCCTCAGGGTTTTTCACCTCTCAGCTCCCCGGTAATCGTTCTTTCCTCTGTGGTTGTTCTTTGACAAGCCTTGTGATACCCTTTACTACAAATGAACAGTATAGCATTAGGCCAAACTCTTAAGCACACCCGTATGAGGATTTATGGAGCTCTTTTTTGACACAGCTCTTTCATCTCTCACACTGTGCTCCAAAAATTGCAGTCACATCGGCCTCCCCTATCTCTAATCTCTGTCTCCTCAGCTCAGTGGGATAGATGTGCCCTTCCTGTGATCCCCTCCTGACTGCAGAATGAAAGCTGGAGAGATCATATGGTTTCCTTCTCTTGTTTTCTTTCTCTGAGGATCAGAGTCCCGTACTGCCTGTTGTCCAATGTCTGAAACAGTTGTTTTACATAGTTTGCCCACCTTTCTACCAGTTATAGCAGGAAGGCAAGTCCAATAACCCTTGCATCCCCTCATGACCACAAGTAGAAAAAACACGGGAGCTCAAGACCACATCTACCCTTCTGAGTTGTTTCGTTAACAATAGCAAATGTGTTTGTTCCCAAAATATTTATACTGGACATACTATTTATTGTAATCTCAGCTTCTAATTGTACAATGAAGTATTAAAAGAAGGAATCCCTTTTTATGAAAACTAAGTTAAAGGCTTTGAAAGTTTAGATAAAGACATATGACTACAAAATATTTTTTTCTCATGATGTACAGGATAAATATCAAAGAAGGGGAAAAGGTAAAGAATTTACATGGTCTTCATTCCTGCATCTTCACAAATATCTTTAGGTTTTTGCCTAAACTTAAGACTATCCCAAACCAGAAATCACAATTAAGGTTTTTTAGTGTTGTTTGTTCTATAGACACTATGTGGAACTGCAACTAGAGCTCTTGAAGAGAAATCTTATTCCCACATTAAATTCTGATAAATACTTGTATATTTATAAATTTTAACAAAAATAATTTGTTATTTTAAATATCCATATTTTTAAATGAATTTCTACTTTTAAAAAATGCTCTTATTTATTTATTTATTATTTATTATAAATTATTTATTTATTTATTATAATATTATCTTATTTATTTATTTGACAGAGAGAGAGAGAGCACAAGGGGAGCTAGAGGCACAGGGAGCAGGAGTAGCAGGGAGCCTGATGCAGGGCTCAGTCCCAGGACCCTGGGATCATGATGGGAGCCAAAGGCAGACACTTAACTGACGAGCCATCTAGGCGCCCCAATGAATCCTGACTTTAATTGCTTCTTTTGCTTATATAAGTAAGTACGCGTTCTTATGATATTAAGGGATGGGCTATTTTTTTTTCACATTCATAGAATTAACTCATTAGTTACTCTGACAAATATTTATTTAGCACCTACTACACACTGGACTAATTACTAGAACCTGAAGATTGAGTTGAGAACAATATAAACAAAAATCCTGCCTTTGATATACAATAAAGATAAACAAATTAAACATATATGTATATTTATTAAATGAATAAGCCAGAGATAGCCTCTGTGTATTGGCCCCTTGTTAATTTCTTTCTTGCAGGCTGAGACCCATTTGCTCAAAATTCTGCCAGCACCAAATTCTATTTTTTACACATCTATTTATTATTTTAAAAACTCAAACATGCAAATTTTAGCCATTCAAATACCACCTCCTTTGCACACCAGCAAAACCTAATCTAATAACTATTACCTATCGATAACATAGGGTTTCCACAGTTATAAGGCCCAAAGCTACCACAGTCCTTGTTAAATATTTGACCCAGAGACTCCCTTCCCATGGGGCTGAGCAACATCAGCTAGACACATAAGCCGGTTCTTCAGTCCTCCTCTCTCAGGAGTACCCTGCCTTTTTCCAATTCTGAGTAGTGTCCCCAGCTCAATAGCCTTTGGACAGATCCCTGTTACATAGAACTTCCTCTCTCTTGCAATCTTATCCAAAAGCCACTCAAATAAACTTGTCGTATGTCAGTGCCTTCTGTGATCATGTTGTTTTCTTGGATTAGCCCGAATCCCTCAAACTCCCAGCAATATTAAATAGTATAAAACATGAACAAGAAAAGATGCCAGGAGGTGAAATATAAAATAGGAGCAAGGAATTAACATTTTAGATAGAGTGGCCAGGTACATCCTCACTGAGGGGCTGAGTGTCAAATCAAATGAGGTCCTGAAAATATGTGGGAATTGGTCACACATATTATTTAAATATTTATTATCTATCTCCTTCACTAAAATGAATGTTCCATTTTTAAAAAGCATGCTGTGGACAAGATTGAGCACATTCAATCTCAGGTGGCATGGCCGTAGAATTCTACCACTAAAAATAATATAACATTATATGTTAACTAATGGGAATTTAAATACAAACTTAAAGAGAATAAAATACAACCCATAAGAAAATCAATCAATCAAAATTTTTAAAAAAGCATGCTGCATATTTTAGTCACTGTCAATATTTTCATTGCTTAAACAGTGTCTAGAACATGGGGGGTAATTAATAAGTATACATGTGACCAATCAATAAGTAAGACTTCCCTTGTATCTGCAACACTGTTCTAAGTATCAAATTTTTAGTCTTTCGAAGTATTGCTGAACTGAAAGTATTCTAAGGAAATAGTTATCAAAAGGGAAAAGTGAACTCTCTCCCAATCTGCTAAAAAGAAAGGTGAAAAATCCACACCAACTCCCAAACTGTCCTCCAAAACTCAACCACTGGTTTTGATTTGTAAATAAGCTCACTTATATAGTGTAGTATTGTGTTGTATACACATATATGTGTATGTGTATATATATACACACATATACACATACACAGAAACATTTCCTCTTTCCCCTTTTACTTGTTAGCTATATAACTTTGAGGATGACTTAAATTCTTTTTTTTCTTTTTTTTTTAAATTTTTTGAGGATGACTTAAATTCTTACAAGCTTATACTCATTATCCTTAAAATAGAGTGATGACATAATATGCCCCACGTGATTTTGCTGAGAAAAAATAATAATGCATATATAGCATTTAAAAGAGGCTCAGAAACACTGTAAGTGTTCAATTAACACTAGCTGAAATTAATCAAACAATAATTGGACCAGTATTCATCAAATGACTTCTATGTAACAAACAATATGCTTGGAGTAAGTATCAAATGGCTGATAATAGTTGAGCCCTCATAGATGAAGGAACATGTAAACTATAATGGATGATAAACATATAAAAATACAGATTCAATGAAGTGGTGAATGCTACAGTGGTGATATTAATAACTGCTATAGGAGCACAGAAAACAAAAAATATGATACGCACACAGCTTCATATCTTTCCGGTGAGAACTTTTTCCCAAAGCAATTTACTCTTGGACTAAACTATTAAATATTATTAACTTCTATATTTATAGCTATTTACACATTATCAATTTTTTGAACTGTTAATCATATCAAAAAGTTAATATTTAATGGGTACCTGGGTGGCTCAGTTGGTTAAGCATCTGACTCTTGATTTTGACTGAGGTCATGATCTCAGGGTCATAAGATCAAGTCCCACTCCCACGCTGTGCTCAGTAAGGAGTCTGCTAGAGATTCTCTTTCTCCCTCTGTATTTCCCTCCCCTCAGAGTTTCTTACTCTCCCACTTTCTCTAAAATGAATAAATAAATCTTTACAAAAGTTAGTATTTGAGTGTTAATCATATCAAACAGTTGCTCGGGATAAAATTCTTTGGGGTTATTTTGAGGCTCCTCTTCTTTTACAAAACCTAGAAATCTAACATATTGGGACATTTTTTTGACCTACCTTCAGTCGATGTTCAGAATTTGAACACCATCTCCACTACTGGCACCCCTTTCAAGAGTCAACATCATCTCATCTGGATTATTGCAATGGCTTTTGAACTATATGTCTGATTCCTACATTATGTTCTTACCATAGCCATTACATCTGCCTGTAATGCTCTTTCCCCAGATATTTTACACGGCTCCCTCACTCTTTGTCACCATCTGTGCAGGGCAAATTTGATTATCTACTTTAAAATAGCAGTCTGTATTTTCCCCATGTCCAGCATCCAATATCTCCTTATCCTGCCCTCCTTTTCCATTGCACTTACCATGGGCTGACATGCCTTATAATTTACCAATGCATTATGTTCATTGGTTGTTTTTTTTTCTGCCTCTTTCTCCTAGAATAAAATCTCCATAATGGCAGATATTTTTCTTCCTTTTTTTTCCTGATGATTCCCAAGCAGCAAGCATGATATAAATTGAGTAACTCTACTTGTCATATGAACAAATGACTAAAACAAAAAATAGCAGAGATCTTAGCCAAAATGGAAGCAATCTAAATATCTGCTAATATTACATGAAAACACTTTCAGCAATGGTGATTTTTTTTTAAAGTAGTCCTTGTGGTAACAAAGAACTCTTGAGACGTTAAATGCTATACATTACTAAGATTGAACTTCCTAGGCAATTCCTTCATAAGACTTGTACAGCAAAATTTTACTAGGAATTACAAATATATGAAAAGTTTCTAATACTATATATATTTTTAGAAAAACTGGTATGACCAAAACCAAACAGGACATTGTCAAACTTTGTAAATTGTCTTAACCAGAATAACATTTAACTGAGCTCACCCTCCCTTACTGAAATTCTCGGTAGTGGGTAGCAAAATACATCTGAGTGTTCAGATCATCACCTATTTTCATAAAGTTTTTCATAAAGTTTTATTGAAACACTGACACATTCTTTTATTTATGTATTGTTTATGGCAGTTTTTATGCCACAGGAGCAGAACTGATTAGTTCAAGGGTCATATGAAACATGAGCATAAAATATTTACTATCTGGCCATCTATGAAAAAGTTTACAAGTCTTTGCTAGGATAAATAAGTATTAACAAAACAAGCTCTGGACCATCTTGGGTAGGAGAATAAATAACACTGTAAGAAAACATTTCCCAGTGAATTTATTTATTAGCAGTATTCCAATGCGAATGTTCTATCTAGAACCAATGGGATTTTTGTTCAAAATCATATTTTGTCAGTTTGGTGAAATAGGATTTAATACAATAAAATTAATCAATTTCAAATGTGTAATTTCATGAGTTTTGATAAATATATACAGTGTATCATTAATGCCACAATCAGTATATGCAAAAAAAAATTTTTTTTTCAGTTCCCCTACTCTACTCTCTGGCCCTTGTCAACTACTGATGTACTTTCTGTAACAATAGGTTTATATTTTTCTTAATGTTCAGGTACTCCAGTGGCTCAGTCAGTTAAGAGTCTGCCTTATGCTCAGGTCATGATCCCAGGGTCCTGGGATCAAGTCCACAATGGGCTCCCTGCTCAGCGGGGAGTCTGCTTCTCCCTTTATCCCCACCCCTGCTCGTGACCTCTCTCTCTCTCTTTCAAATAAATTTAAAAAATCTTTAATATATTTTTCTTAATGTTTTACAAATGAAATCAATTATAAATGAATTATTTCACTTAGCAATAATTGTTATGATTGCATGTATCAGTGATTCACTCCTTTATATTGTTTACAGTATCCCATTATATATCTACATCACAGTTGGCTTATGTGTTCACCAATTGATGGACATTTGGGTTATTTCTAAGTTTGGCTATCATGAATAAATCTTCTGTGAATATTTACCTAAATTATCTGTATAAATGCATGTTTTATTTATGTTGGACCTGGAGGTGTAATTTCAGGGGAAAATGGTACATTTAATTTTAAAACAATCTACTAAGCCATCTTCTAAAATGGCCATACATACCATTTTACAGTCCCACAAGCAATGTATGAGAATGCCAGTTGCACTGCCTCTTCCAAATGCTAGAAAGTGTCAGTCTTTCAATTTTAGGCATTATTGTTGTTATTATGACATAAAGGAGTCATATTATGATAATAATTTGTATTACCCTAAGGATTAATGCTTTTATTAATTTCTAATATTATATTTCTAATATATAATATATATTATATCAGTTGTCATGTTATGTATATCATTTACCACCCATTTATCTTTTTGGTAAAATGTTCAGATCATTTGATCATTTCTTAAATTATGCTGGCCTTTTTCACATTATTGAATTGTAACTGTTCTTTATGTAGTAGATATATGTTTGGCAAACAAATGCCTCTCAATCTGTAGTTTACCCTTTCATTTTCTTAATATTATTTTACGAGAAAAACAATCTTAAAGATTATTTATTTTAAAATGAGTGAGAGAGTGCAAGCATGGGGGAAAGGGATGGGAAGAAGGGAGAGAAAGTCTTAAATGACTTCTCGATGAGCACAGATCCTGTAGGGCTGGATCTCATGACCTGAGCCAGATGGGGACCTGAGCTGAAGCCAAGAGTCAGATGCTTAACTGACTGTGCCACCTAGGCTCGCCAAGGAAAAATGTTTTTAAAATTTAAAGAAGTTCAACTTATAAAATTTTCTTTTACAACTAAAGTGTTTTGTGTCCTGTTAAATAAATTATTAATTAATGTAAGATCATTAAGATTTTCTTCTGTTTTTTCTTCTAGAGGTTTTACACTCTGAGCTCCTGTATTTAAGTGTGTTGCACATTTCAAGTTGTTGTGTATGAGATTTATATTTATATTCACTCTATTGCATATGAATGTCTATTTTTACTAGCATCATTGGTTGAGATTATCACTTCCCTACTGAATTACCTTAATATCTATCTTGGGTCAAACCAATTGGTCATATATGTGTAGGTCTGTGTTTAGACACTTAACTTTTTTTTTCTACTTTTATCTATATGTCTATCTTAAGTCTATGCCTTATTTTCTTCATTGGTTTAGCTTCATAGAAGTTCTTGAAATCAGGTAGATTAAATCCTCAAATGGTATCTTTCAAAAAATTTTGCTTCTTCTTGGGGTAGTTACATGTCCCTGTAATTTTGGAATTGGTCTAAAAAAAAGTGCCAAGAATTTAATTAGAATTTATTGAATCTATACAAATATTGAGTTTTTGATGTTTAACATGGTTTAACTCCCCATTTATTTATATACTCATCACTTTTTCTTTTCAGTGTTTCATAGTTTTTAGTGTGTGGGTCTTGCATATATTTTATTAATATTTCCTTATTTTATATTTTGATGCTATTGCAATGATAATATTTTTCATTTATTTTATATTTCTGTAAAATTAAACTAATTATTTTATTGCTGACCTTATAGCCTAAAATATTGCTAAAGTCACCTATTCTAAAAATTGTGTGTGTGTGCACATGCATGTGTGCTCATAAATTTCTCAGGATTATCTACATAAATGACCATGCTGTTTACAAACAAATATGGTTTGAGTGATTTATTTCCAATATGTGTGTGTGTTCTTTTCTTCTCTTATTAAACTGGCCAAAAGTTGAAAATGAATCATGATAGTTGACATTTTTGATTTATGCCCATCCTAGGAGGAAAGCATTGATGCTACTTGTAAGTTCTTTGTAGATGCTCTTTTTCATGTTGATGCTTTCTTGTATTCCTACTTTGCTGAAAATGATTACCATAAACGTGTGTTGAATAAATTATGTTTATTTATTTTTTTCTGATAATTATGGCTTGAAAATTATATATATGTGTGTATCAGTCTGATTAATTTTGTATCAGTCTCATTAATTTTGGTCTTCTTTTTCTACTATCCTAGTTGGAAAATTATTGATATGAAGTCTTTTGATTTTTCTAATAACCCCCTGATGCTATTAATTTTTCTAAAAGCATCATTTTATCTCCAATAAACAAAATTTGTTATTTTGCTTTTTAAATTTTTAAATTTTCATTAGGTAAATATATATTTTTACTTCTTATATGATTTATTTTTAATGATTCTTATGAGTTATTTAGAAGTATTTTTCCAAATACTTGGTGACATTCCAGATATATACTGTTATTTATTTATAATTTAATTTTCCTGGGGAATCAAAACCATATTTTGTACAATTTCAAATATTCTATAAAAATTATGATTTATTTCATGGTCCACAATATGATTCATCTTATCCATATGCATGAGATGCTTTACCCATGTGTGGAAGAAAAGAATATGTCTTTTCCTGTAGTTATACTAACTATTCTATATATCCATTATATCATGTTCATTCACAGTTTTGTAAACATCTTCCCTATCCACACCAACTTTTTGGTCTACTAGTTTTACCAACTCTTGTGATGGAGGTTTTGAAATATCCAGATGCAGTTGTGGGTTTTCTACTCCTCTTCAGTTCTCTCAGTTTTCCTTCTTGTACACAAATGTTCTATTATCATGTGCATATGCATTTAGGAGTGTAATGTCCTGTTGATAAATTGCCCTCTTTATCAGTAACATGTTTTCCTCCAGTCACTATTCCTTTCCTTAAAATCTACTCCTTATGTTATTAATATAGTCACAATAGCTTATTTTTGAACAGTATTAGTATGGCATATCTTTTTGCCATAAATATATCTATGTTTTCATATTGTAGGTATTTCTCTCATGGACAGTATCATGTCCAGTCTTACTTTTTTATTCAATCTAGAAATCTCTATATTTTCCCTAAGTACTTAGAAAAATTGCATTTAATGTTCTCATCTATATGATTGAATTTAAATTACTCCTTTTCTATTTCTTCTTTTTATGCCTTCTTTTAGGTTAACAGAAAATTTTAGAGTTCTCTTATTTCCTCTATTGGCTTATTAGCTCTACCTCATTAATTCTTTAAAATATATGTTGTTTTACAATTTAAAACATGCATATAACTTATTATAACCAAACAATATTATAAGACTTTATGCATAATATGAAACCCTTATGATATATACTTTCATTTCCCCCAGAATATTTATGTTATTGCTGTCATACATTTTAGTTCCACATTTTTAAAAGATATTATTTATCTTTTATCGTACACAAGTGTGTACGAAAGAGAGCATGAGCAGGAGGATGGCCAGAGATTAAGGGAGGGGAAGAAGCAGACTCCTGGCTAAGCAGGGAGCCAAGACATGGGTCTCCATCCCAGGACCCTGGAACCATGACCTGAGTTGAAGGCAAATGCTCATCCGACTGAGCCACTCAGGTGTCTCTTCACATTTTTAAAAAATGTACAATATATTGTTATTATTTTTCCTTTAAAGAATCAATTACTGAGGAGGAGTTAAGATGGTGGAGGAATAGGGGGATCCTAAGTTAGTCTTATCCCTCAAGTACAGCTAGATAATTATCAAGTCATTTGAATACCTGGAAAATCAACCAGAGATCTGAGAAGAAATGCTGTAAGCCTACAAATAGAAAAACAACCACCTTTTGGATGATAAAAGTGAAGAGATAGAACCTGGAGCGATATAGTTGAGAATACAGTGGACAGGAGGAGCCTGCTTAAGGAGGCTAGTGCAAAATATTATAAGCAGAGGAGTGCAAAACTGGAACTTTTAAGAAATTTGCTAGTGGGGGATGTCCCTGACTAAAAGGTGCTCAGGTGCTGGAATGGGGCAGAATCCCAGGTGTGAGAGTTGGTCTTAGGATTCCCCTGCATCACAAGAAAAACAGGGTTGCCTAAATGAGGCAGAGTTCTCAGGTATATGAGTAGCAGCAAGTCTAGGCACCGGCTTTCTGCTCTGAATTGCCATAAACTGTGACCACTTTCCAGGAGGGGTCCAGCAAAATGGAGAAGCATGACAAGATCTAATCCCTCCCCTGGGAGGAACAGCTTGGGTCTACACCTCAGGAGTCCATAAAACCTGGAGTTTTGAAATTCAGTTGGGTGCCTGAGATAAAAATGCTCAGTCACAGATCAGGTAAACATAGAGTTTGGATGGAAACTGGGAGATGGGAGTGATTGACTGCTTTTCTGTGAGGGCTCACAGAAGATTGGGGGGCATGGTCTTACAGATCCAGGGCTAGAGAGCTGGGCACAGCCATATTTGTTCCACCCATCAGAGCTAAAAGCCTGCAGGGAGCAAAACAGTGCCACATAGTGGGATCTAGAGCCACTTACACTGAGCCCTGCTTCTGTGCAAGGGAGGTGCATTTGCAATTGGACAAGTCCACCTGAGAATCAGTGCAACAGGCCCATCCCCTAGAAGACCAGCGCAAACAATTGGCCCACACCAAGCTTACAGATCATAGAGGGCTGTGAAGTTTCAGCTCTTAGGAAAAACAGTATATAGCATTTTTTGTATTTTTATTCTTTCGTATTTTACTATTATTTTTCAGTTATTTTCTTATTTTTTCAATGTTTTATTTTTTTAATTTTTATTTTTATACATACATTATATATATTTTATATTTTATTTTATCTTATTGTTTCCTTTCATTTTACTGTACTTATTACCCACACATATACACATACATAAGGTTTTTCTTTCTTTCTTATTTTGAAATCTAATTTATTTTAACAAGCACACTAAAACACACCAAGGATCTAGTTTTGTTTTGTTTTCTTGTGTTTTGTTTTGTTTTCTGTTATCATTGTTGACTTCTCTCTCTCTCTCTCTCTTTTCTTTTCTGGGCAAAATGATGAAATGGAAAAATTCACCCCAAATGAAAGAACAAGAGGTAGTACTCATTGCCAAGGATTTAATCAATAGGGATATAAGTAAGACATCTGAATGAGAATTAAAACAATGATTATAAAGATACTACCTGTGTTTGAAAAAAATATAGAAGACACTAGAGAATCCCTAGAAGAAGTAAATCTTTTTTCAGGTTGAATTTAAAAATGCTATAACTAAGATGCAGCCCCAAGGGGAGGTCATAAAAACAAGGATGAGCAAATCAGGAGAGTAAATCAATGAGACAGAAAATAAAATGACGGAAAATAAGGAAGTTGAAAAGAAGAGAGAAAGAAAACTATTAGATCACTAAGGGAGACTTAGAGAACTCAACAATTTCATAAAGCAAAATAATATCTCTATTATAGGGTATCCAGGAGATGAGGTGTAGGAGAAAGGGTCAGAAGGTTTATTTAAGCAAATAATAGCTGAGGACTTCCCTAATCTGGGGAATAAAACAGACATTCAAGTTCAGGAGGCACAGAGACCTCCTTCTCTAAAAATCAACAAAAACAGGACTACACCTCGACATATTATAGTGAAGCTTACAAATTTCAAAAATAAAAAGAACACTCTGAAAGAAGCCTGGGGCAAGAAGTCTTTAAGGTATAACGGAAGACACATAGTATGGAAGCTGACCTGTCCACAGAGATCTATCTGATAGACCAGAAAGGACTGGCATGATATATTCAACGTGTTAAATGAGAAAAATATGCAGTCAAGAATACTTAATCCAGCAAGGCTGTCATTCAGAAAAGGAGAGATAAAGAGTTTCTAGCACAAACAAAAGCTGAAGGAATTTGTGAACACTAAACCAGCCTTTTAAGAAATGTTAAAGGAAATCCTTTGAGCAGAGAAAGAACCCAAAAGTAACAAAGACCAGGAAGGAACAGAGACAATCTACACTAACAATGACTTTACAGGTAATACAATGATGCTAAATTCATATCTTTCAACAATTACTCTGAATGGAAATGGGATAAATGCTCCAATCAAAAGACATAGGGTATCAGGATGGATTAAAAAAAAAGAAAGAAAGAAAAAAAAGATAAGAAAGGAAGAAAGAAAAAGAAAAAGAAAAAAAGACCCATCTATATGCTGCTTTCAAGAGACTCACTTTAGACCCAAAGACACCTTCAAATTGAAAGTGAGGGAGTGGAAAACCCTCTATCAATCTAGTGGACATTAAAAGAAAGCTAAAGCAGTCATCCTTATATCAGACAAACTAGGTTTTATTTTATTTATTTATTTTTTAAATATTTTATTCATTTATTTGACAGACAGAGATCACAAGTAGGTAGAGAGGCAGGCAGAGAGAGAGGGGGAAGCAGGCTCCCCGCTGAGCAGAGAGCCCGATGCGGGGCTCAATCCCAGTACCCTGAGATTATGACCTGAGCTGAAGGCAGAGGCTTAACCCACTGAGCCACCCAGATGCCCCGATAAACTAGATTTTAAATCAAAGGCTCCAATAAGAGAGAAGGAATGACATTGTATCATAATAAAAGGGTTTATCTGACAAGAAGATCTAACAACTGTAAAATTTATTCCCCTAACTTGGGAGAAGCCACATATGTAAACCAATTAACAAAATTAAAGAAACTCATTGATAATGAGACAATAGTAGTAGGGGACTTTAAAATTCCACTCACAGCATTGGACAGATCATTAATGCAGAAGATCAATAAGGAAAAGAGGGCTTTGAATGAAACACTGGACCAGATGGGCTTCACAGATATATTCAGAATTTCATCCTCAAGCAGCAGAATACACATTCTTTGTGAGTGCATATGACACATTCTCCAAAATAGATCAAATATTGGGTCACAAATCGTGTCTCAACAGGTACAAAAAGACCGAGATCATACCATGCATATTTTCGGACCACAATGTTATGAAACTTGAAGTCAGCATCAAGAAGAAATTTGAAAGAACCCCAAGTACATGGATGTTAAGGAACATCCTACTAAAGAATGAATGGATTAACCAGGATATTAAGGAAGAATTAAAAAAAATACATGGAAACAAATGAAAATGAAAATATGACAGTTCAAAACCTTTAGAATGCAGCAAAGACAGTCCTAAGAGGGAAGTACATAGCAATATGGGCCTTCCTCAAGAAACAAGAAAAGTCTCAAATATACAACCTAACCTTACATCTAAAGGAGCTGAAAAAGAACAGCAAGTGAAAACTAAATCCAGCAAAAAAAAAAAAAAAAAAAAAAAAAAAAAAAAAAAAAAAAAAAAAAAAAAAAAAAAAAAAAAAAAAAAAAAAAAAAAAAAAAAAAAAAAAAAAAAAAAAAAAAAAAAAAAAAAAAAAAAAAAAAAAGAAAAAATATATATATAATAGATATTAGAGGACAAGTCAATGATATAGAAATTAAAAACAAAACAAAACATTAGAATAGATCAATGAAACTAGGAACTGGTTCTTTGAAAGAATTAATAAGATTGATAAACCTCTGGCCAGACTTACTAAAAAGAAAGGAAAAAGGACCCAAATAAATAAAATCATGAATGAGAGGAGAGATCACAAAAAACATGGAAGAAATACAAATAATTATAAGAGAATATTATGAGCAATTATATGCCAACAAATTGGGCAATCTGAAAGAAATGGATAAATTCCTAGAAACATAAAAACTATCAAAACTGAAACAGGAAGAAATAGAAAACCTGAACAGATCCATAACCAGTAAGGAATGTGAAGCAGTAATCAAAAATCTCCCAACAAAGAATACAGGGCCAGGTGGCTTCTCAAACGAATCCTACCAAACATTTAAAGAACTAATACCTGTTCTTCTGACACCGTTCCAAGAAATAGAAATGGGAAGAAAACTTCCAAACTCATTTTATGAGGCCAGAATTACTTTGGTCCCAAAGTCAGACAAAGATCCTGCTAAAAAGGAGAATTACAGGCCAATATGCCTGATGAACATAGATATAAAAATTCTCACCAAGATACTACCTAATAGGTTCCAACAGTAAATTTAAAAAAAATTTACCATGACCAAGTAGGATTTATTCCTACACTGCACGTTTAACATGTGCAAATCAATCAATGTGATACACCGCATTAATAAAATAAGGACAAGAGCCATATGATCCTCTCAATAGATGCAGAAAAAAACATTTGACAAAATACAGCATCCTTTCTTGAAAAAACTCTCTACCAGGTAGGGGTAGAGGAAACATACCTCAATATAATAAAAGCCATATACAAAAGACACAAAGTGAATATCATCCTCAATGGGGAAAAACTGAGAGCTTCTGCCCTAAGGTCAGGAACATGACAAGGGTGCCCACTCTCACCACTGTTGTTCAACATAGTACTGGAAATCCCAGCCTCAGCAATCAAATAACTAAAAAAAAATAAAGTATATTCAAACTCAGTAAAGAAATCAAACTTTCTATCTTTGCAGATGACATGGTATTCTATGTAGAAAATCCAAAAGACCCCACCAAAAAATACCTAGCACTGACAAACGAATTCAGTAAAGTCACAGGATATAAAAGCAATGCAGAGAAGTCAGTTGCATTTCTATCCACCAACAAGGAAGCAGAAGAGAGAGAAATAAAAGAAATTATCCCACTTACAATTGTACTAAAATCTATAAGATAACCAGGAATAAACCTAATCAAAGAGGTAAAATATCTGTACTCTGAAAAGTATAGAACATTTATGAAAGAAATTGAGGAAGACACAAAGAAATGGAAAAACATTGTTTATTGTTAAAATGTCGATGTTACCCAAAACAAGCTACACATTCAATGAAATCCCTATCAGAATACCATCAGCATCTGTCAGAGCTGAAACAAACAATCCTAAAAGTTGTATGAAACCATAAAAGACTAGAAAAAGACAAAGGAATGTTTGAAAAGAAAACCAAACTGGAGGCATCACAATTACAGATTTTTAGCTCTATTACAAAGCTATAATCATTATGATAGTATGATCCTGGCATAAGAACAGACATCTAGATCAATGAAACAAAATGGAGTCCAGAAATGGACTCTCAACTCCATGGTCAGCTGATTTTCAACAAAGCAGGAAAGATAATTCATTGGAAAAAAGACAGTATCTTCAACAAATGCTGGGAAAACTGGACAGCCATATACAGAAGAATGAGATTGGACCACTGTCTTACAATATACACAAAAATAAACCCAAAATGCATAAAAGAACTAAATGTGAGACAGAAATCCATGAAAATCTTAGAGAACACAGACAATCTCTTTGACCTTGGCCACAGAAACTTCTTGCCAAATGATCTCCAAAGACAAGAGAAGCAAAAGCAAAAAAGAACTATTGGGATTTCATCAAGATTAAAAAGCTTTTGCACAGCAAAGGAAATGGTCAACAAAACTAAAAGGCAACCTATAGAATGGGAGAAGACATTTGCACATGTGTTATCAGATAAAGAGCTGTATCTAAAAATCTATAAATAACTTATCAATCTCAACACCACCAAAACAAAAATCCAGTTAAGAAATGGGTAGAAGATATAAATGATGTTTCTCCAAAGAAGACATACAAATGGCCAACAGAAACATGAAGAAATGCACAACATCACGGGGTATCAGTGAAATACAAATCAAAACCACAATGAGATAGCACCTCACACCAGTCAGAATGGCTGAAATGATCAACTCAGGAAACAACAGGTGTTGGTGAGGATGCACAGAAAGGGGAACCCCCTTCCACTGTTGGTGGGAATGCAAACTGGTGCAGCTGCTCTGGAAAACACTACAGAGGTTCCTCAAAAAGTTTAAATTAGAACTACTCTATTACCTAAATATTGAACTGCTAGATATTTATCCAAAGGATATAAACATAGTGATTCAAAGAGGCACATGCACTCCAATGTTTATAGCAGTGAAGTCCACAACAGCCAAAATATGGAAAGAACTCAGATGTCTATTGACAGATGAATGGATAAAGAAGGGGCATATATACACAATGGAATATTACTCAGCCATCAAAAAGAATGAAAATCTTGCCATTTGCAAGCATGTCGCTGAAACTTGTGGGTAATATGCTAAGTGAAATAAGTCAGTCAGAGAAAGACAAGCACTATATGATTTCACTCATATGTGGAATTTAAGAAACAAAACAGATGAACATAGGGGAAAGGAAAGAAAAAGAACATAAGATGATAACAGTGAGGGAGGAAAACCATAAGAGACTCTTAACTACAGGGAACAAACTGAAGGTTACTGGAAGGGAGGTGGGGAGCCGGATGAGGTAACTGGGTGATGGGCATTAAGGAGGTCACTTGATGGAATTAGCACTGGGTGTCATATGTGACTGATGAATCACTGAATTCCACCCCTGAAACTAACAATATACTATAATGTTAACTAAATTGAATTAAAAATTTTAAATAAAAAGAATCATTTACCTTTTTAATGGAGATAAAAACATCTTTTATATTGACGAGATATCTACTTTCTCTTATCATCTGCACTTGTTTGTATAGATTAAAATCTTCATGTTTGATTTTTCTTTCAGCCTAAAGATTTTTCTTTCATCCTAAAATATTAATATTTATTATAGTGCTCCTATGCTTTTCATAATTTATCTAAGCTTTGTTTATCTAAAGAAAAACTCACATCTCCTTCAATTTTGAAAAATATATTTACTATTAAACATTTGTTTTATTTCAGTATTTTTAAAATGTTACACTATCATTCTCTGGTTTGCATGGTTCTACAAGTTTGGTATCATTTGTTTTCCTCATATAAAACCTGTCTTTTTTTTTCATCTATTTTAAGATAATTTGTTACTATGAATTTGCACATAATTGATTATAATATACACTGGTATGATTTTATTCTTTCTTTTAATTCTTATTTCTTTTGCTTGAAATTCTGTGGATGTCTCGGATCTGTAGGTTTATAGTTTTTAACATATTTTGAAGATGTCCTTTACATCTCATTTTGTTTCTGTATCTTGCTTTTTTCTTTCTATGGAATGCCATAACACATATATGAGGGTGATTGATAATGTCCTATAGTTCACTAAAGCTCTGTTTATTTTTCCAGTGTTTTTCTTTTTTGTTTTTGTTAATGTTTGGATATTTCTATTGCTAGACTATCAAATTCACTAATATGTTCATATGTAGTTTCTAATTGGCTGTTTACTTTCTATTTCAAATACTGTGGTTTTTTTAAAGATTTGTATCAGTTTTTCTTTTAACCTTCTATACTTCTTATCATGTTCATACATTTTTTTTCTTCTTGAACACATGAAAAATATTTGCAACAGCTTTAATGTTTTAAATGTGTTGATTTCATTATCTCTGCTATTTCTGGGACTCTTTGTGTTTTAAGCTTTTCCTCCTGGCTATACATTTTCTTGTTTTGTGCATACCTGACTCATTTTTAATTTGATGCCAAATATGTTACCTTGTTGGTTGCCAGATATTTTATTCTTCTCACTAGTGTAATATTTTTTTCCCATCATGTAGTTAAATTTCTTATAATCAGAGTCCCCTAAGATTTCCTTTCAAGTCCTCTTAGCAAGGATTTTGAGCAGCCTTTACATTAGGGCTAACATTTCCTTATCTCTGCAGCAAAATCCTTTTATGGTAGTACCTTTAGGAGAGCACTATCTTATCCCCCATGTATTAGAAATTCCTTCTCATCTGTCTGATGGGAATACAAAGTATTCTAGGCCCTCTGTGAACCCTGATAGTTTTTTCCTCTATTACTTTCTGGTGGTACTTCCCTGATCTTGGTATCTTCTTCCTATACATACACAAATCTGTATTCTGTCCAAACCTCAAGGATCCACTCTGGAATACCAATACTCTCTTAGCATCTACTTCTCTCCAGTAAGAGTCACAAACTCTGAATCTATCTCAACAACAACAACAATAAAAAGCCATAGAATTTGGCTATCTGCAAATCGCTGTTTTATAGTATTTTTGCTTCTCTGTTATTTCATCATGGCTGAAAGTGAGAACGTTTCAATAGATCATTAAATGAGATCATGACCTTGTGGGTATTACATTAGATACTATATTTAAAAGTCCTGATTACTTAGCCTGCTATATAAAAGGGGCTCAATAAACATTAATTCACCTCCTACTTCTATATACTTGCTTTATGCCATACTATACATTCTAAAAGTCAGATCTTATATGAAATAACTTCTTGTCTTAATAGATAAATACACTTTAGTGGACACTACAGGGAGATTCAGCTAAGTAATGATTGTTCTTCCCCTTAAATTTTCTATAAACTGAAGCAGAGGTACTTCATTCATATAGGATGAATGTTCTCAGATATTTTAACCTTCTCAGATATTGCTTCCTTTAAAAAAAAGAACATGATATTGCTATTATGTTTATGAGAATTAACCACTTTTATTTTTTGATCAAAGCATCTTATTATGGATAATGTTTGTGTCCTCCCTCTCCCCAGAGCCATATGTGGAAAACTTAAACCAAGTAGGTGGGATGGCATTAGGAGCTGGACCGTTGGGAGGTAATTAGGTCATGAGGGTAAAGCCCCCAAGGGGGTATTAGAACTCTCATAAGTAGAGACATCATGGAGTTTGTGTACTCTCTCTTTCTCTTGCACTCTCTCTTTCTATTTTGGATGGCTGGCTATTAATCAGGAAGAGGGTGTTCATCAGAATCCAACCATGTTGACACCTTGATCTTAGATTTCTAGCCTCCAGAACTATGAAAAATAAATATTTGTTGTGTAAGTTGCGAAGTTTATGTTATTCTAACAGAAGGCACATTTTAATCCATGTTTCCATAAATAGAAACAATCTAAGTCATGAGTCCTGAATATGCCTCCACAGACATTAATGCTCTCTTTGGAGCAATAAAAGGAATGCTAGCAAGGTGATGCTCCCTCATGATACCACTCATATTTCACAAATTGACAAATTCAAGCCTAGGACTTAATTGTTATGCTTACAGTAACCACTAACTTTGGGAACATCTGGTGATCTCTCATTTGACAGCTGGCATCCACAATTCTAAGTATGTATTTGAGCAACTGAAACATAAAGGACAAAGTAAGGGATTCTCCAGCTTTTTCAGGAGCATATCTGGATGGTATCCATCATTACTATTTAACCCACAGAAAATGGGCAGGGAGAAGTTCTACATAGCAGTGATCTTCTGCCTCTTTCAAAGGGAATATCACTTTTTATACAGCCCTTCAAGATGGACTTAAAACTAGATTTAGTTAGCTAAAGCTGGACCAAAATTAAATCAAATTGGGACAAAAAAAAGAAGCCCAGAAATGTAGAGAGAAGATAAAGTTTGGAGTTGCAAATCTTATTAGCTGCATGACCTAAAGTAAGCATCTACAACTTTCAGAGCTTCCCTACTTTATGCATCCAAGGATATATAGTGTGAATAAAGATAACTATGAAATAAAAAATACAATGTATAGATTTGTGAATGCTGTTGCTTTTATAGACCGCAACTTTTCAATTATACTGTCAGCTTTTATAAAATTCTTTAACCATTGACTTTGTAGATCTAAATTTAAACAGAATCTGAAACAGTAGACACATTTTCCTTTCAGAGAGATAAATATAAATTCAAAGAGGATAAGATGACAGATGGGTATTTTGGAGATTCATAACTCTGAATTCAGCTTTTATTTTATGATGTTTCTTCTATATGTATTTATTTGATAGAGCTTTTATTTCTAACAGGTGTTACTGAGCACTACTGAGCACTTCCATAGAATTTTTTTAACCTGTCTTCTACCACTTGCATCTGTTTGTGTCTTTCAGTAACAGCACTGTCACCTTCATCTGGATGAGACAGTTTCACAAGGTCATCAGCAAGGTCAGTAGCAATAGCCCTCTCTAAAAGATCCAATCAGGCTTGCAATAGGATCAGGGTGATTGTTTGTTTATCCATTTAATCTTTAATTTATTTTCCAAACCTGTTATTCTGAGTTTATCACCTATTTCATAGTTGTTTAATAAGGTGCAAAAGATCTGATTTTTTTCATACTGAATTTTTGAAACATAATAGTATAGTGATATCTGTGCAATCTATCACTGCTCTGAAATAAGGGGAAAGACTATTTCTCCAGGGTTAACCTGAACATATCCATTTGGATTGTTTCCTTTTGCACTGATTTTTATATTATGCTGTTACAATGCGGAGTTCACACAAGGAACAACCTATGGTAACAGTTTTCAATGGGTATCTTGAACTTGTGTTGGATGGTTAAATATCTTGAAAGCAATTAGTTTAGGATTTACGGCTTTGATATTTTCTGCTATATCATGCAAATTGTTTCTAAGCAAATCCTTCAGACTATCTATCAATCTAACTATCTAACATATATTTGTCTATCCTGAGAGTGAGAGGGAATGAAATTTATATAGTTATATAGTGTTTTATATATATGAATATATATAGTTATACATATGATATCTCTTTCTACATACTTTTTAGAGAAATGAGTGAAAAGTTATAAAGGAATGCTTATATTCTATTTTCTCTCTAACTACTTAAAGAGAGGACAGAGATGTATATCTCTATCTATATTTATCTATAGCTATAGATCCAGATCTATCTATATCTACAACTACATCTGCATTTATCTAGCTATTTCATGCCTCTATCAATCTATCTCTTGAAAGTGAGGATAAAGTATGTTTTCTTTTGTTTTGTTTTAATGTTTGTTTTTTACTCATCCTAAGGACACAAGAAACCGGTTTATTTTTTCCCAGTAAGGTAACAAGATAACAAAGATAACAGGTTAATTTTTTTCCCCCCATGGAAATTTTAGATGTTCAGGTAGATGTACATCAACTGTGTATATTTCCAGACTGGTTAATAGTTATAGTCTTGACCTGCCATGAGTATTATATGTGTGTGGTCATGCCATAACTTTTTGAAGGATGCAATTTGTCTCAAACTTAAATTTTCAATCAAAGATTATATCCTACTTTGGGGTGCTTGGGTGGCTCAGTTGGTTAAATGTCTGCCTTCAGCTCCAGTCATGACCCCAGGACAATGGATTGAGCCCTACATCGGTTCCTTGTGCAACAGGGAGTCTGCTTCTCCCTCTCCCACTTTCCCTGCTTTTGTGCTCTCTCTCTTTCTCTCTGTCAAATAAATAAAAATAAAATCTTTTTAAAAAATTATAGGATTATAGCCAGTCATCTTCCATAAATTTAACATGTATTATCTATAATTTATTTTTTATTACTAGGATGCCCAAAGGTGTTCTATATCTTTGAACATCATAGAACAAGATGTTACAATTTACTTCCTAATAGATTTGCTATGTGACTTAAATATATTTTTGGAAGATAAAAATTACTTAAATCTAAGCTGTAAACATTTCAAAGAAGATCACTTTCACTATCTTAAGATCATCAAATCACAGAAGCTCAGAACTAGGAAGAAATAATACCAAATATCTGACCAAACATTTTACTTTTAAAAAAATGATTAGGCATACATATAGGAGACATGACTTGACCCCAAATCTCACAAGTTAGTCTTGTTCATACAACAGAAATGATCGCTATATTGCTGCTGTTATAATGAAAGCAATCTCTTTCTTGCAATTATTGAGCTGAAAAATATAGAGAGAATACAGAATTACTTTTCATAGTGTACTATTTTTAGTGTTGCTGGTGGTGATGTTTTATTATGAGTGTCACTATTAGTATTAATAATAATTATTATTATTACATCTAGATCTAGACCTTTGAGTAGGATTCAGGTTAAAATATCAAGTTTGCCACTAACAAACTCTGTGACCCAGGTAAATACTTAAACATCATTCAGGGGGCACCTGGGTGGCTCAGTGAGTTAAAGCCTCTGCCTTTGGCTCAGGTCATGGTCACAGTGTCCTGGGATTGAGCCCCGCATTGGGCTGCCTGCTAGGCAAGGAGCCTGCTTCCCTTCCTCTCTCTCTGCCTGCCTCTCTGTCTACCTGTGATCTCTGTCTGTCAAATAAATAAATAAAATCTTTTAAAAAATCATTCAGAATCTTCCTTTTATATATATATATATATATATATATACTCCATCATTACAACTACTTATTTTTTAAAGACTTCATTTATTTATTTGAGAGAGAGAGAGAGAAAGAATGAGCAGAAAGGAGGGGTAGAGGGAGAGGTAAATAAGAAAACGGACTTTCCACTGAGCAGGGAACTCAATTTGGGCTTCAATCCCAGGACCTGGAGATCATGACCTGTGCTAAAGGCAGACCCTTAATTGACTAAGTCACCCAGGTGCCCCACATTACAACTATTTGTAACCTAATATGATATCAACTCTTCTAAATCCTTAGTAATTTAGCAATATACTCATGTAGGGAGAAAAGAAAAATATCTGCAATTCACCAGCCAAGAAATAAATGACAAAATCCAATATACATAAATAAATAAACAAGGTATAACTGGACAAATAATCTTAATCAAAATGTGCAATAGCGGACCAATATCACAGAAACTTAGGCACTGTGAAGCATCGCAATCATGGATTCATTTCTTTCACCTGGGATAAACAAGGCCTCCCAGTGGGTAAAGCATGTTTTGTGTTTTGGAGAATTGAGTGGTTTTAGTTGCTTCAGGTATACCAGGAAGCCCTTGGTCAGGAATAAGTTGTGGATTCAGAGACATTACTCAGACTTCAGACTTCCTAACTCTCCAAAAATGTATATCAGTGAGAGACTGTCAAGATGGCTGCTTCTATTTCCTGATGATCATAGTTTCTCAAAGGCAAATAAAACAGATCCTGACCTATAATGTATTTCACTGGTCTTGACGTTTGTTTCTCAAAGGGCAGAGTAGGATTCATAAGACAAGCCAATGAACTTAACCATAAGGAAAGAATAAAGATTATGGTAGATAACCAACAAAAGACAAGAATAAAGATTTAGAAAAAGCCTAGTGGAGGGAAGTAACCTTTTAATCAGGGTCTGATGGGGTCTCAGATTGCTTCTTTTTGTCTGTTTCTGACTGATGAAAAGAACTTAGATTCAGGTAAAGCTTATAGGCTGCTTATTGTTTGAGTTTTAGAAAACAGAACATAGAGTAGTGACAAGCTTTTCTACCTTCTGTGAGCTGTTTTGGTAAGGAAGGAAAGCCAGATATCTACTAGTATGAATATTGGCCCCAGAGACTCAGCCCTAATTGGAAAACAAGATAGTGCCAATGTGCATAATATTCAGGAAATTAAGCATTCCATTTACCCATCACTGATTTTAGCATCTGATTTTCAAAAATTAATGAATGCATTTTTCTAAAATTTCAAAAAATTATCATCTCTAGGATGAGATCTTCCAAGGCGAAATTTATAAGCCACTGAAAATAGATTCTCAGAAAGAATAGGCCAGTTCAACCATAAGAATGAAAATTAAAATGTCTAACAAGTGAAAACAAACTTTTGAGAATAAATAAAATTTGAAAACCTTCATGAGCCAAGTGTGTAGTAATAGATTAGCATCATGATGAAATTTCATATAAAAAATGATTGTATCCTTGATATGAGGAAGTTGAGAGGCAATGTGGGGGGTTTGGGGGGTAGGAAAAGAAGAAATGAAACAAGATGGGATCAAGAGGGAGACAAACCATAAAAGATTCTTAATCTCACAAAACAAACTGAGGGGTGGGGGGGTGGGGGAGTGGGGAAGGGGGTAGGGAGAGGGTAGTGGGGTTATGAATATTGGGGAAGGTATGTGCTATGGTAAGTGCTGTGAACTGTGTAAACCTGGCGATTCAGAGACGTGTACCCCTGGGGCTAATAATACATTATATGTTAATAAAAACAAAAAGGGGAAAAATGATTGTATTTATAAATAATTCTACCAAGTAACTAGGTAAAAGACCAGGGATCAAAGTCAGCTAAAAAAAAAAAAAAAAAAAAAATATATATATATATATATATATATATATATATATATATATAGACTTTATTGATGCAAAACTTGTATTTGAGATCTAAATATCTATTAATCACATAATAGACCCTTCCTTTTATCACAGCAAGTGTCTGAACCAATACTCTGGGACATCTCCAAATTCTATTGGAGAAAGAAATAGATAAAAGACAGCACATTCAGGCTTTCTGCTCTTTTTAAATCAGTAAGTAGCCAGCTGTTCCATTGCAACTGATTCTGTACTTTGAGTAGACTCACGACATCTATCAAAACAGTGTTTACATTTTCTTAATAATGTTAACTTAAGCATTTTATTACCACGTTCTGCAAACTCTCTGAGTGCACTAAAGAAATCTGCTCATGGGAAAGGCGGTTAAGCAATAGGCAGACTACATAAAAAGCCCAGGATCTCTAGGGGTTAGCTGCATGACACCTGGAATGACACAAAGCCTCTGTTGCCTTTGTCCAGAGCCAACTGGGAATCCCCTGTGGTCAGGAAAATGTTGGTGAAAGCAAATGCCCTTCCATGCAAACATCTGGAGCCCTGCAGTCTGTGCAGCTTTAAGCAGAAGAGGAGTGCAAAATTGCTTAGAATCCCAATAAAGTGATGAGATGCAGATTGCTGTTGTTTCCACATTGTTTTTTAAATGCACATTGTGAAACAAGGCGTCCTTCCTTCTTTTCAGGACTTTGAACAGCAAATGCCAAAAATCAGAAGCTTTGTAACTAATCCACTCCTGAGTTATCCAACCACAAAATTATATTTGAGCAATTGCCTTGACAGCCAAAATACAAAGCTTGTTTTTCCTACTTGTTCAGATAATTCAGAGACAGAAAATCAGATTTTAAAAAAAAACCACTATATCCTCTTTTTCATCCTAATAATAACAGTAATAATAATTTAACCTCATCCTAATAATAACAGTAATAATAATTTAACCTCAGGCTAAGACCTATTAATATTATCCACATTTTAAAATATTTTCTAAAGTACAGAATATAGGGAGATAAAACTCTGAACCTATATATATATATACATATACATACAAAATTGGTAAATCTATGTTTGGGATTGAAATTTCTTGGCTTTACCCTAAAATCACTTTCCTTCCTTAAGCTAATGGAATTCCAAATTGAAGTCTCACTTTAGTAGTATGAATATTATTATATATCTTTAATAAAAATTAGACACTTTGGGGGAAAAACAATGTAATATCTATCTGGGTAAAAAAATAACACTGTATTATTCCCAGTTACTATGAAACAAAATCAATTTGCAGATCAATTAAATATAATGGAAAAAAATAGCAAAAATGATGAAGTAAAAAATATGTTGTATAAAATTGCAATGTATGTCAAAATCAATTGGAAAGTTCAATTCACTTATAATATTTATATAGAACTATTTTATTTAGTGGTCTTATCCAACATAATACATGGCTTTCTGACTGATAAACCGGACAAAGAACTTCAATAAATTATGGTTGACTCTTGAACAATGTGAGATTTAAGGGCACACAGCCAAAAATCTGTCTATAACTTTTGACTCTTCCAAAACTTAACTGCATAGTCTACTGTTGACTGGAAGCCTTGCAGACAACATAAACACTTGATTAGCACATATTTTGTGTGTTTTATATATGTATACTGTATTCTTACATAAAGTGAGTTAAAGAAAAAATGTTAAAAATACACTTATAGTACTGTACCATAAACAATCCGTTTATATGATTCAAACCTGTGTTGTTCAAGGATCAACTACAGTTACAACCTAATCTTTGGGTTACTGAAGTACTTCTCCTAAGAGATGCAATCACACAGGGTCAAATGCCAATATAAATAAAGTAATAAAGAAATATAGAAAGTTAAGGAGTACTGACTAAATGAGAAATTTTAGATACCATTAACTTAAATTCAGAATTACACAGGGCTGCACAATTCTATTTCTCTTATCACATTAATTTGAAGACAAAATAATGGAAACATTAAATAAATTTTGTAGTACATAATAAAGAAATCTCTCTTGCAAATAACAGAATTTTATCTCCATTTCAATACCAATGAACAATGTAAATCAGAACTAGATATAGTCTTATTTAATCTTCTTTTTATTTTGCACACTACAAATTCTGTTATTGGATACTATTGTGTGAGTGTGTATGTGTATGCGTATGTGTGTAGATACTGTAATATGGTAGACAGCATGGTTTTAAAGACAGCATGTGTGATTCTGTAATTTTAGTGACAATTCAGAAATAGTTGGGAGCCATTTAGAAAGATCAGATTAAACAAAATCCTCAAAAATGATTTCCCTTTAATATGAATAAAATGTATTAAATGTTAATTCAATTCCCATTTTTTGATCACCAATAAGTATGTTTTATAATGCAAATAATTACTTGCATATGAAATATATATTTTGGAGGGTCCGTTTCTACCCACAGACACATCTCTTCTAAATACCACATTGTCACTGCTCTTACCACCACTACCGTTGCGTCCATTTACCACCTCAACAAATGCAATTTTGCAATGATTATTGAGACTGTTTTCCCATCAGTTATATTTGCAACCAGGCCTGGGGACCTTACATGTCACTAGCCTATAGAAGAGCTTCTCCATTATCTCTTTAGTGATTGGTCTTCCTAAAAAAAAAGGAAAGAAAACCTGGCCCGGCTCTGTCTGGATCATTATCTTAATGAAAACATTGAGTATGTCATCTAAATGAAAGATCCTGAGGTTGTCTACCAAATGCATTATAAATTATATCTCATATTTCAGAATTGTGTCCATTTGGAGGTTGGTGAGAGGTGAAAGAACATTTGTTTTCCTTTCTTTCAGTAATTTATCAGCCAACTGAAGTGCTCTGAAAGGACAAGTGGGTTCTAGAATATCTTGGCCATTTTTCATTTCTGGAACTTTTTCATGGAAAAGGATCATGAATGCTCTGAATGATGTCCTAATATTCTATCTTGAACTCTCATGTGATTTAAGCAGTCCATGACCCTGCCATGAAACTATCTCTGTGACAACCAATATAAAAATATATATCTGAGAGTCCCAAGGTGAAATTCCTAAACCAGAGTCTGTCTTCTCAACTGATATAAATTAAATACATCATAAGATTGAGGATTTGTCAGATACTCTCAGAAATTTAATTTCTAGTTTTCTGCTCTGATCATCCTAATAAACAACTTTTGCATAAAAGGTAATTTGCTAATCTGAACATCACAAAAACCTAAAATATTACAAAAGACAATTTTTTTCCCCTGCTAAAGTCTGTGCTACTTGGAACAAGCCAGGATAGTACACACTTAACAATTCATTCTTTTAGTGCAATATTTAATATCAGTCTGTGCCAGGAGGATACTATCTCAGGAAAATTGATCCCTGTGTGGTAAATGCTTCTTAGATCAGGCTTAATTAGAATAGGGATGACTGACAATCATTACTTCTTTAGAAACATGAAAGCACTAATTCAAGGTCATACTCTGTCATCAAACTACCCCCTCCTCATTCCTTGAATTTTTCACATAGTATATGCTAACTTCTCTAAAGCTTTCCTGAGAATGGTGTGTATGAGTCAGAGTTTTCCAAAGAAGTAGGAATAACACACACATGCGCGCACACACACACACACACACACACACACACACACACGGTGGAGATCTCTATCTCTATCTCTCTGTCATCTCTATATCTATCATCTATATCTATGTCTATATCATCTGCATCTATATCTATCTTCATATGGTGGATTTTAAGAAACTGTCTCATTGACTCATGGGTTTGTGGGAGCGGGCAAGGGAAAATTCTGCAGAGCAGTTAGAAGGCTGGAGGCTGAGGTAGAAACTGATGCTGTAACAGTCTAAAGGCAGTGTAGAGGCAGAATGCCTTCTTTTTGGGAGACCTAGTCCTTTTTTTAAGGCCTTAAACTTACTAGATGAGACCCACTCAGTTTATGGAGAGTAATCTGCTTTACTCAAAGCCTACTTGCTTAAATGTGTTAATCACATTTTAAAAATACCTTCACAGTGATATCTAGACTGGGGCTTGACCAAACAGAACAAAACAAAACAAAAACAAAACAAAAAACCCCCCAAACAAACAAAAACCACCCCCACAAAACTGGGTACCATGGGTACTATGGCCTAGCCTGGTTGACTCATAAAATTAATCACAACAGTTTGGAAGTCCCTTCCTCTTCAATTTTTTGGAAATGTTTCAGAATGACTGGCATTGATTGTTCTTTAAATATTTGGTGTAATTCACTAATGAAGCCATCTGGTCCTGGGTTTTTCTTTGTTGGGAGGTTTTAGTTACTGATTTCAATCACTTTATTCATTATTGGTCTAAATGACTTCCTATTTCTTATGATTCACAGTTGGTAGTTTGTATGTTTCTAGGAGTGGCTCCATTTCTTCTATTTTATAGAGGGTTTTTTTTGTCATTAATTGTTCAAAATAGTCTTTTATTATCCTCTTTATTTCTGCGGCATTAGTTTTAATGTTTCGTCTTTCATTTTCGATTTTGTTAATTTTACTCTTCTTTTTCTTAGTCTACCTGAAGGTTTGTCAGTTATGCTTATCTTTCAAAAAAAAAAAAAAAACAACTACTTTTGTTTTCCTTGGCTTTTTCTCTTGTTTTCTTAGTCTCTAGTCCATTTATTTCTGCTCTAATCTTTATTTCTTCTGCTAACTTTCAATTTTTTTTTCTTTTAGTTCCTTGAAGTATAACGTTAGGTTTTTTATTTGAGATTGTTTTTCTTTTTTTTAAATGTAGGTGTTTATTGCTATAAGCATCCCTCATTGTACTGCTTTTGCTGCATCCCATGTTCATTGAAACATCATTCACCATTGCCAATATATATGGAAACAATCTAAATATCCAACAACAGACGAATGAGTAAAGAAATTATTATATATACATATGATAAAATATGCAGCCTTCAGTAAGAAGAAAATATTGTCATTTGTGACAAATATGGATGAACATGGAAGACATTATGCTAAGAGTAAAAAACCAGTCACAGAATTACAAATACTTCATGATCCTACTATACATCTATAATAGTCCAACTCAAAAACACAGGTACAATAGTGGTTGCCAAAGACTGGGGAGTGAAGGAAATGAAAAGTTATTATTCAATGGGTATAAAGTTTGAGTTGCATCTAATGAATTTGAGTTCTAAAGATCTGCTGTACAACACAGCATGGATAGTTAACAAAATGTTATAATGCACTTCAAAAATTTTTAAGAGGGCAGATTTCATGTTAATTGTTCTTACCAACACATACACACACACAAATACAAGGAAACCTTAGGATGAGTTAGAAATGTCTTTTATCTTGATTATAGTGATGGTATCATTTCATGTTTGCATATGTCCAAACTCATCAAATTGTATACATTAAATACATACACATTTTTGTACATCAATTACACCACAATAAAACTATTAAAAAATTACAAATGTGTGATAGATATAGTCCCCAAGAGGTTATATGACATGAAAATTCTGGGATCTTATGGCCTACCCTAAGCCATGAAAGCAGCAGAAGACATTCTGAAAAACAGTCTTCTCATAGAGATGACAGGTGTATTTATAAATTGTGACATACTCAAGAGCTTTGAGTATGCCATGTTGATACCCTAGTCTATTCCAAATATTGAATTTATCCATCAAGAACTTTTAGAGATCTAGCTTCAAAGAAAATTCCTATGATACCTATATCAAAATCAATACTAGGCTACCCAATGGAAACTACTTTTTTATTTTTTGTCCTGTTTGTTTGTTTTTACTCTGAACACAACCAGAACTGCATCAATCTTTATTTTTTCTCTAAAAATATATGGATACATTTTCAACAGATAAATCAGGCCAAAATGGCTTAGAGTCTTCCCACTCTGAGATAAATAGCACTAGAGAATTACATGGAAGATTATGATAACTTTGCTATGTATTTCCTTAGGAATATATAGCAAAGTATATATTAGAAAGATTTCCACAAAAAAATGACAAAATACAAAAATAACATCTTTTGGAAATTTGGCTTAATTACATGGAAATACTGCTTTTAATGAGATATTTTAAGGATCAACTTATTCCTTGCCAATACTTTATAAATGTAGAATTATAATAAACTCCTATGGAATGAACCCGAGAACACTATAGGAAAGCTTTCCTAAAGCATTCTTAAAAGGTTTACTACAGGGTGCCTGGGTGGCTTAGTGGGTTAAAGCCTCTGCCTTTGGCTTGGGTCATGATACTGGGGTCCCAGGGGTCCTGGGATCGAGCCTTACATCAGGCTCTCTGCTCAGCAGGGAGCCTGCTTCCTCCTTTCTCTCTCTCTCTGCCTGCCTCTCTGCCTACTTGTGATCTCTATCAAATAAATAAATAAAAAATCTTTAAAAAAAGGTTTACTACATACTGTGAGGATTTTTCTTTAACATATTTTAAGTGAGCATAGAAAATGTCTACAACATGTACATTCTATTTATACTCAGTTCACTCAACTAAGTATTCTATATAAAGGAACTAAACTAACCAGTGATTTGCATTTGATGGTCAGAGGTATATGTAATAATAATTGCACTGTTTTTAAAGAGACTAAGTTATTTCTAAGGAGATTCTTATATTTAGCAACTTGCATATTTTCTTATCTGCTTCCAATATAATATCCACTTTCATTAAGGTTAACTTATAACTTCTCATGATTTGCATTTTAAAAAGTATGCAAGTTTCAGTCCATTAAATAACATATAGAAAATAATTCTCTGCTGATGTTATAATAAACAAAGGACCCATTTTATTCAAGTACACATGAATATATATATACATACACATATGTGTGTATGTATATATATATATACATATATATATAAACACTTATCTGCATTCTTATTTATACTATCCACAAACCTTCAATTTGAGAGAAGCTAGAATTTAAAATATAGTATACCCACTGAGTTGGGTTATTGTGTATATATATGATATAAACTCAAGATAATTCATTAAGACAAAATATGAACAAACATATAGTCCACTAAATATGGTCACACATAAAAGGTAATAGGCCAGTGAAATGGTTGGCATAAGAAACACTGAACAGGGGACGCCTGGGTGGCTCATTTGGTTAAGCGGCTGCCTTCGGCTCAGGTCATGATCCCAGCGTCCTGGGATCGAGTCCCACATCGGGCTCCTTGCACGGCGGGGAGCCTGCTTCTCCCTCTGCCTCTCTGCCTGCCTGTCTGCCTGTGCTCGCTCTCTCTCTCTCTGACAAATAAATAAATTAAAAAAAAAAAAAGAAACACTGAACAGTAGTTTACAGTAACAGTGCATACAGAATGGAAATAGGAAATGGCTACTATCCCATGAGTTATCACAGCAGGCATTGCAGTCAGCACAATAGGAGTATCATCTGCAAAAAACTGTGAGGCACACCTAGTTACTCTTATTTTATGGATAAGAATACTGATATATAAAGTGTTTAAATGTTTGATATCAAATCTACTTCATTCTGTTTCCAAATTCTATGATTCATACTGATATGCTATGGATATCACGATTTGGTTATAGACAGTAGAACCCCGCATGAAAGCCTGGAGTTTAGTCTATTAGGAATACAAGAAAAAGGCTATCCCTTAATGTTAGGCAGGTTTCCACATTGCATTCCTAAGCATGAAATAAGAACCCAGGAAGTTGAACTGGAACTTGATAACAAGGACAAAATAGATGTCCCACTACACAGTTAGAGAGAGAAGGAATAGCCACAGGGTTGACATGAGACTGTGAGGCATTGTTTGTGAACTAGAGTTCCTTAAACGCCAACTCCTAAAGACAGAATACTTCCGGTGTGGGTATGAGTAATGTGGATTCCTATGTGGGAAAAGAGGGTCTTATGGAAAGAAAGTTATTTTACCCATGAAATACAGTTATTGTGAGAGTCAAATGTGAAAATAAATATTAGAATAATGAGTAATCAAAAGGTGTTTTATTATTGTTATGAAGTTATTGCCATTATAATTATCAATAGTGTCTAACTTGACTTTCTCAATTTGTGTGTAATAATCCTTTACATGTGGTTCTGGAATAGTGCTGTGCTTTACAGTCTTATTTCTTAATGACTGGCAAATGCTGACCTATTGTTTTCTAAATCATCAGACACAGCCAGAGCATTATGTTTTAATTCACAAACTCTGCAGGTAGCAACGATTGCTGTTCTGTTACACTTTTAGTTTCTATAGACTAGCCACAACATAATCAACAGTTCCTCAATGCTATTTGCTTCATGAGGACACAAAGTGTGTGAGTGCTGCCTAGGAATAATAGGTAGATATTTTGAATACAAATAATTTGAAAGAAAATCTTTGATAGAAAGCCTACTATCTTATATAATAAAGACAATTAATAAGCCAGTTTTTCAAATGGAGATTCTCTGGTATTTTTCATACATGAACAGATTCAAATGGCAGATCACATGGTCTTAATACCACAAATAGTGCAGGAATTCAATGACAATATCTTACTAATTAATGTAGATGTGGGGCAGGTAGTATCAACCGTGTCTGAGATTTTATCCTACAATACTAAATATTACCCCAGATTCTGACAGATAGCTCTACCATGATTTTATTAAGGCCAAAATAACTAGATAATAAGTTACTGCTGTATCTAAGCCTCTTTGATGATGACAAGTGACAGAAACCCAACTCTAACAAGTGTAGGCAAAAAATGAGAAACTGGTGAATAAAATATTTGTTTGAATGGACTGCTTATGCTATAGTCACAAAGAGCTTCAACATTTCATGGCTAAAGTTCTATCCAGACTTATCTGCTTAAGTAATACAGTCAGGAATCTCCTCTAGATATCCATAAATCATGTTGGATTGACTTTATTCTGAGGAGGAAGGGAAAGAAGGATCCCAGATTTTGCAAGTTTTCACAGTTTATAATCTTAAAATGAGAAATACTGGAAGATTCTGGTAGTCATACTAGTTCCTAAGAAAGAATTCTCTTTGGTCCTATTCATTACTTGGGATCCTGGTCCAATTACCAGGGGTTAAAGTAGGTACAAGTTGGTAACTAAAGTTAATACCAGTGATGATAATTTTTTGTGTCAAGTTGGCTGGGCCACAGTGCCCAGATATTTGGTCAAACTAGCTGTGAGGGGTTTTGTTGTTGTTGTTGTTTTATGAAATTAACACATAATTCAGTGGACTGTGAATAAAGCAGAAAAAAAGACAGACCAGGCCTAAGCAAGAACAAATCTGCCAGTGGACAGCCTTCATTGCAGTAGACCGCAACATTGGCTCTTCCCTAGGTCTCCAGACATTCCTAGCATGTGAGAAAATTCCTTAAAATAAATTTGCTCTCTCAACCTCTCTCTCTCTCTCTCACCACACCTCCTAATGGTTCTGTTTCTTTTGAGAAGCTGACTAAACTACCTATGGTGGTAGAAGAGATCAAAGGTCCCACATATTATTTAAAGTAGATAAGGGACAGTTTCTAAAATAATATGGAAAAGATCACACAATATATGATAGATGTCCACTACATAATTCTTATTTACCAAACAGCTGCAGCTCTAAGCACACTACGAGAATATATATTTAAAACAAACTTACATTTACATATAAACATAATCTTATAGCCATTAAATATAATTTGAAAAATTAAGAACAGCAAAAACAAGAGAAAAAAAAACCCTGTAATTTTACAACCCAACAATTACTAATGATATCACTTGGTAGATTTTCTTCTAGGATCTTTTACATTTAGTTTTATTTATACTTAATGTATATACTTGGACGAAGTATTTGTTATAGAGAGACTAGGTGCGCTGCTATAATTTGATTTTACTTTAGGACTCAGATGATTGAAGTTACTACTACCAGAAATATTGTCAATCAAAGTAACAGAGCAAAAGAGATCTTTGGAAGGTCTCATACCAATATTGAAATGCTCTGGCCAAATATTAGACAAGTCATTTGCATTCACAATTCATTGCCAAAACTGGTCATATAGCTCCAACCAAGCAGAAAGTATATGAAGTGTGTTTAGATAATAGGAAGCCAAAAAAGTTTGATAACTAACATCTATATATATATATATATATATATATATATATATATGCCAGTTCCTAACTGCTTGGGTATTTATGATTATTAATCCCAGGTCTGATGAAAATAATCAAGGAGCAGGAATTTAATGGGACTGTTTCTGGATATTTTCTACCTCTATGTAATTCATAACATGTGACTCTTTCATGCTTTCACTTCAATCTTAACCTCTTTGGGAGGGTGGGGCCACATAACCAGATATTTATCTATTAGTCCAGCAATGGTGTTACTTCGTAAATTTATATCACATGTCTTAAAAGTTGCATACAATTTATATGGTGTATAGCACTATCTCTAAGGAAACCAATATGCTAAACTGTAGCTCTGTGTTTTTCACAATTAGAATTGATGAAAAAAAGAGGAGGGAGGGGTTGCTTAACAAAACAAACACAGGAAAAACTGGGGAGAGATGGAAACCACACAGATATTTTGCCAATAAATAAATAAATAAATAAATACACACACAGCTGATTATAAAGCAAATGGAGAAATAGAAAACACTTGAACATGTTAAAATGATGCCTTTTTCTCATTCTGAAGTAGAAATCAAATGTATATGTTTAAATTGTTTCCTAGGTCTCTAAATGGAAATCTTCTTCCTCTCACCTGGGTCAAAAAACCCATAAAGCTATAAGCTGCCAGTATTCATTGAATTCTCACTGTTCCAGAACAATAGCCTTTTAGAAATGTTTATTCCTTAATTTCATTTCTGCCCATCATGTGTGGGTTAAATGTTTCACAGGATCGTGGATATTGTTTGAAGAGTTTCTTAAGTTCTGTGTGGTTGTTGCAGCACTGAGTAGGGTATTTTTGTTAAGAAAATAGAATTTTGATAAGAAAGAGTTTTAGAACATTGTATTCATTATTGTTGCTTAAAAAGTTACCCCCAAATTGAGTGACTTAAAATCATTCCTCGTGAGTCTGTATACTGTTAGCTTATCAGATCCAGTTCAGCTGAGCTGTTCTGAGGAACTCAGTTTGACTCACTGTGTATTCTGGGCCAACTAGAGATGGCACCATGTGTCTCAGTCTCTTCCTGAGACAAGTGGGATAAACTGGTATGTCTTTTTTATGACAATGGTAGAGACTTAATGGCAAATGAAGTAAATTGTGCAAGTGCTTTTAAGGTATACTTTGAATCATACCTTTAACATTCCATTGTTAGGGGAAGGCAAGTTTTATCTTTCTTTCCCTCTGTGCAAGGTTATTAAAGAGTTATGTGCCAAAAGACACACAGGAATTGGAAGAAATAAAAATTATCATCACCCAATATACTGCCAAGACAATTTATATATTTTTAAACATAATCCAATAAATGTCTCTATGAGAATCAAAGAAGCTGTGGCATAGTAAAACTTAGTAGGGCATTCTCATCTTGTTCCTAGTTTATATTTCCCATCATCAGTGTTTACTTTTAATTAGACATATCTATGTTTTTGGCATTATTTTAAACCATTTATGTACAGCAAACTACATAAAATTTCCTGGTTCTAATACTGAGTAAACAGAATTAAGTAGATTTCCAAAGTCCTTACATTTTGAATTCAGTTATATCATATATACCAATTTATTCATTTAATAACTCTTTATTTAATGCTATATTTTACATGAGATTATTCCTTCTCGCTTCCTAAATCGTCATTTTCATCACATTACTGAAATACCGGAGTACTTAGGAACCACTGAATAAAGTATTTTTGATCTACAGGGAGCTTTCTTTATATCTTTTATTTTACTACTATGGTGTTCGACACCTCTAAAATACGGGTCAGGTTTATGGTCTTAACATTTTCTAGGCATATGGGTTTGAGAGCCAGAGACTATACCATTATAGGTATTATAGGTTTAACCAAATTAGAGAGAGAATTATGCTTATTACCTGGAATCATAAATCATTAAGAATGGAGACAGTTCTCTCTTGTTTATTTTTTATTTTTTTTTAATTTCTTTTCAGCGTAACAGAATTCATAGTTTTACACCACACCCAGTGCTCCATGCAATGCGTGCCCTCCATAATACCCACCACCTGGCTCCCCCAACCTCCCACCTCCCGCCCCTTCAAAACCCTCAGGTTATTTTTCAGAGTCCATAGTCTCTCAATTTCCCTCAACACCCTTCTCCTCTCCATCTCCCCATGTCCTCCGTGTTATTTGTTATGCTCCGCAAATAAGTGAAACCATATGATAATTGACT